>JBBPBX010023769.1:0-29476 GCA_038048925.1 Garcialebias charrua | reverse complement strand
CGAACAGCTTATTTCATCTGCCCGGTGTACAAAAACAAAACAAACCCGACCAGAAAAGGAGTCAGACGCTCCTCCCACTGCGCGTCATCAGACGCGTTCGGTGTGAACAGACATCTGTTGACAAGCGGCGACCACGATGCGTTGGGAGTGTTTTTGATGCTCAAGACGCGTTCGGTGGGAACCCGGCATTAGCTTGCCAGAGCACTTGAGAGTCCTCTAGTGGCTGAAAATGGTAGTGTTCAATATTTTCCATGTCAGAATGAATTAAAATATTAAATCTTTCTTTTTTTTCATTTACCCTTTATTTATCCAGGTAGTCTCATTGAGCTAGGTAGCACGGTGGCACAACTGGTAGAGCTGCTGCCTCTCAGCAAGCAGGTTCCCGGGTACAAATCCCGGCCCGGGGGCCTTTCTGGGTGGAGTTTGCATGTTCTCTCCGTGCATGTATGGGTTTTCTCCGTGTGCTCCGGTTTCCTCCCACAGTCCAAAAACATGCATGTTAGGCTGATTGGTAACTCTTATCCAAGATAATCCAAGATGGCGGCGCGAGCACTCGCTGCGGCTTCTCTCTCTCCCGAGAACACTGTGTTTTTGTCTTTGTCCTGCATGCCGCAATGTGCCGTCACGTCTCCGTCATGTCTACGTGTTCAGAACGCAAGTACAGCCGTGAATTCCTGATTGATGTTGGAAAAACCGCTCATTTGGGAATAAACAGCGAGCTCCAGGAGAAGCTACGTGCCTGCGGCCTGCTCTGGAAGCCAGCACCGAGCCTCGCTTCATCGCGCCCGCAGTGGAAGCGCAACAAGCGGAGTGACTGCGACCTGCTCTGGGAGCCAGCACCGAGCCTCCCTCCATCGCGCCCGCATTGGAAACGCGACAAGCGGCGCGACAGGAAGCAGAAGCGGGGTAAGCGCGGAGGTATCGGAGCTAGGCTAGCAGCTAGCCCACACAAACCGGCGATCCCATCCATGGTTTTGGCTAACGTGCGCTCCTTGGACAATAAACTGGATTATATATGCCTGCTACGAACGACACAAAAGACTGTGAGAGACTGCTGTGTGTTTGTATTCACGGAAACGTGGCTCAACAACAACGTTCCGGACCATGCTGTTCAGCTAGGGCAGCTAACATGCTACAGAGCAGACCGAACCCTCGAGGGAGGTAAGACACGGGGAGGGGGCTGTGTGTTTACATCAACAAAGCATGGTGCCTGGATGCTGCTGTGGTCCACAAACACTGCTCACCTTTAGTGGAGTTTATGACTATTAAATGCAGACAGTTTTATTTACTGAGGGAATTTACAGCTGTTATGATTGTTGCTGTATATATTCCTCCAAGCTCCAACAGCAAAGTTAGGGCCAGTTTACACGGCGCGTATTTTGAGTGTAACCGCTACTTTCTCTTTGCGACTTTGCTTATCGCCTACACGACGCTGCTGGCCCCCCTCGATGACACCGATACTTTTCTGACCCTGCTCTCAAGGTGGAACTTTT
This sequence comes from Garcialebias charrua, assembly GCA_038048925.1. Lineage (NCBI taxonomy): Eukaryota > Metazoa > Chordata > Actinopteri > Cyprinodontiformes > Rivulidae > Garcialebias > Garcialebias charrua. Next base: position 27,983 of record JBBPBX010023769.1, on the reverse strand, counting down.
TCGCTGACCCCCCGCTGATAATGTAAACATCTCCCGTGGAGCTTTTGTTTGAACACATGCGCGCAGCCCGCACGCGCGGACAGTCTGACATTTCACGTGTCACGCTGCAAAATATAACAGTTTAACAATAATAAACAGTATTTATGTTGGCGTGGGAGATGTTTAAATTTATCTGAACTACAGTATCTATCTGGACTCGTTACATTTTTTAAACAGTGCGTAACGTGCTGTGAAAATGAAGACACCAGGTTTATTTTTTATTTATTTATTTATTCAGCACCACAAAGTTTACAACACAAACACTGAGAATTAAACTGAACACACTATTAAAACACGTGAACCGAACTGTAACTACGTTAATGAACTGGACTCTTGCTGTGTGTTCATCTGGACCCATCAGAACCGCCGAACCATCAGCCTGTCAACGACAGCTTCTCCACCTGGCAGAAATAAATAAATAAATAAATAAAAACTCAGTTGTTGTGTGATCAAAGTAAACACAAGCACACATTATATTAAGAACGTTGATTTACCTGCTGTAAGTCAGCTGTTTATCACGGAGTAAAGTCCGGTTCTGGTCCACAGTCCACTCAGCGGTTCTGGTCCACAGTCTCAGCGTCTGGTGTGCAGCTTGTTAGATGAAGCACTGACTCAAATCTGTTGACTCTTATCCAAATTCCAGCTTTAACTTGTTGTTAACTTGTTGACAACAACTTGTAGTTAGCTGATTTTAGCCAGAGAGGAAAACAGACGAGGCAGGCTCTCGGCTGCTGTTTACCTCAGGCAGCGCATGCGCAGTAGTGAAGGTTCCAAAAATCACAGCGCCATCTAAAGGCCCAGCATGGTAACTACAGTGAAATCATGAGGACGGGGGGTGGAGGGGGAGAGAGTCGTATCCACAGAATCCGACAGTGTCAACGCAAAACTTTTCACCTAATTAACATACCCAAAACATCCGTTTCCCCCACACAGTGTCCGTGTAAACAGGGCCTTAGAGGTGAGGCGCTGAATGAACTACAGTATATCTGCACATAAGTGAGCAGCAAACAGCCCATCCTGATGCTTTTCTCATCACGGCTGGTGATTTCAACCAAGCAGATTTAAAGAGTGTATTTCCAAAAACATACAGAAACATAAACTTTGCAACAAGAGGAAACAACACACTGGACCAAGTTTACACCACCATGAAAAATGCCTACAGAGCCCTCCCCCTCCCCCACATTGGTGCTTCTGACCATATCTGTGTTATGCTAAAGCCAGCATACAGGCCACTGGTGAAAGTCACAAAACCAGTCCGCAAGCAGATACGAGTGTGGCCAGAGGGGTCTTCAGAGGCACTCCAGGACTGTTTTGACACCACAGATTGGGGTATGTTCAAAGAAGCTGCTACCACAAACAACAACTTATGTCTCCAGGAGTACTCAGACACTGTATGTTCATACATCACCAAGTGCATTGATGATGTAACTAACCTCAAGACCATCACTGTTCGGGCTAATCAGAAGCCATGGCTGACAGCTGAGGTTTACAGACTCCTGAGAGCCAGGAATGCTGCCTTCAAAGCGGGAGATCAGGTGGGCCTGAGGGCAGCCAGAAAGAACCTGGATTGGGGCATCAGAAAGGCCAAGAAGCAGTATTCCAGGAAAATAGCTCACCGTTTCAAGGACAGCAAGGATACACGCAGTCTGTGGCAGGGAATACAGACCATCACAAACTACAAACCACCCCCCAGACCTGTGACAGCTCAACCTCTACGCTGAATGAACTGAATGAGTTCTTTGCTCGGTTTGAGGCAAGTAACAGCACACCTGCACATAAACTCCCCCCCTCTCCTGATGGCCAGGTGCTGGCGCTGTCCTCAGACAGCGTAAGGCGATCATTTATCAAGATTAACGCCCGGAAGGCCTCTGGTCCTGACAACATACCTGGTCGTGTGCTGAAGGACTGTGCAGGGGAACTCGCAACGGTCTTCACGGACATCTTTAACATCTCACTGAGCCAGGCCATCGTCCCCACCTGTTTCAAAGCCACCACCATCATCCCTGTCCCAAAGAAGGCAACGCCCGCATGCCTCAATGACTATCGCCCAGTAGCACTCACCCCCATCCTGATGAAGTGCTTTGAACGGCTAGTCATGAAAAGCATCACATCTGTCCTCCCTGCCTCCCTGGATCCCTTCCAATTTGCATACCGACCTAATCGCTCAACCGACGATGCCATCTCCTCTGCCCTCCACACAGCTCTCACACATCTGGACACGAAGGACTCTTATGTTAGAATGCTGTTCATCGACTTCAGCTCGGCATTCAACACCATCATCCCCCAACAGCTCATCCATAAACTGGACAGTCTGGGGCTGAACACCTCAATGTGTAACTGGCTGCTAGACTTCCTGACCGGGAGACCACAGACAGTACGGATCGGGAGTAACACATCTAGCACCATCACATTGAACACAGGGGCCCCACAAGGATGTGTGCTGAGCCCCCTTCTATTCACCCTGCTAACACACGACTGCACACCATCGTACAGCTCCAACCACTTCATCAAGTTTGCGGACGACACAACAGTGGTAGGTCTCATCAGCAACAACGATGAGACGGACTACAGGAACGAGGTGAGCCGCTTGGCCTTGTGGTGCGGACACAACAATCTCACTCTCAACGTGGAGAAGACAAAGGAGATTGTCGTGGACTTCAGGAAGAGGGATGCACAACATGCCCCTCTGACCATCAACAGCACCGCAGTGGAGAGAGTGGACAGCACCAAGTTCCTGGGAGTGCACGTCTCGAAGGACCTGTCCTGGAGCAGGAACACTGCAGCACTGGCCAAGAAGGCTCACCAGCGCCTCTACTTTCTCCGCAAGCTGAAAAGGGCTGGAGCTTCAACCCCCATCATGTGCACCTTCTACAGGGGTGCCATAGAAAGTGTCCTGACCAGCTGCATCACGGTGTGGTTTGGTGCATGTACTGCATCATGCCGCAAGAGCCTCCAGCGCATCGTGAGAGCAGCTGAGAAGATCGTCGGCACCTCCTTGCCCTCACTGCAGGACTTACACAGCAAACGCCTCACTCGGAAAGCCCACTGCATGGCAGGTGATCCCACACACCCACTACACAGCCGCTTTAGACTGCTGCCATCAGGGAGGAGACTGAGGAGTCTCCAGGCTCGAACCAGCAGACTGAGAGACAGCTCTGTTCATCAGGCAGTCAGAATGCTAAACACTCTGCCTGCTCTGCCTCCCCTCCCATTTGAACTGCCTTAACACAAAAAACTTTCTCACACATTACCACTCAACACAAAGTTTTTAACACTGGACCCTGTGTCATCAAACGGGTTATTCACTAAACTCTCGGTCATGTGCTCATTCAGTTTGCACTACTTCTCATATTTGCACTAATGTTTGTATTACATTACTGCCTATAGTCATACTACTGTTTACATTCACTGTTTACATTTATTAATACGGTTTACATTTATTACTACTGTTTACATTTACACTACTTTTATATCTACACTACTGCTGATACATATACAGTATTCTCTGACTAGCCTTATCTAAGGATGCCAAATGTGCCTTATGTGCCTTACTGCATCATATGCCACTTTCAGAGTCAGAGTCAGAGTCAGAGAGTCTTTATTGTCATTTGCACCGCATGTGGTACATGTGATGAAAACGAGATTATGTACACGGGGTCCCAGTTACATCCAACAACAAATGCAAGAGAAAAACAGTAATAACATCTAGAATTAACTAAGAAAAACATCAACTAGTAATACACTAAGCCTAATATAGTGGAAATAAACAGCAGCACGAACATGAGTTTGTATGAGCAGATGGTCACAGATGAACACAGATGAACACAGCAACAAGAAAACAGATCAGCATCAGCACAATGTGATATTTTGCAGTGTTTATTTTTTTTTATTTTATTTATTTTATTTATTTATTTACTTTGCCTCTATACCAACATCAACTACCTCATACATATACTGTGTACATTAACTCATATGCTGCTGTGCCACTCTTTGCAAATGTCAATGCTAGAACCTTCAGTTTATTTTATAGATATACTTTTTATACTTTTTTATACTACTATGAAAAAACTCAGGACTTTTATTATTTCATTTTATGCTTATGTTCATTGGGTGTTTGGTGTTTTAGGGGTGTTTGGTGTTTCAGTGTTGGTGTAAATTTTCATACTTTTATACTACTATGAAAAAACTCAGGACAGTGTTACACTTTTACTATTTTATGCTTATGTTTATTAAATGTTTTAGTGTTTAGATGGTTACTGTTGCACCGAGGGACTGAGAGAAACGCAATTTCAATCCTGTGTATGTCCTGTACATATTGCAGTTATGACAATAAAGTTGACTTTGACTTTGACTAAATTGACCCTGGGTGTGAGTGAGACAGGTCCCTCTTGTAAATGAGTCCCCGTGGCTCAACGAGGCTAGCCTGTATAAATAAAGGTTGAATGAATGAGCCACAAGAACTCATTTACAAGAGAGACCTGTTTAGGGAGCAGATGGTGGGGGTTAAGGGCCTTGCTCAGGGGCCCAGAGTGGGGTGAATGAGAGTGGAGGCAGGTGTGGGTGTTTCACCTTTTCCACCCACATTTTGATGGTGTCGGTACCTGGGCTTGAACCGGCGATCTTCCGATCACAGGCCCACCGTCTCTAGCCTTTGTGCCACCACTCCCCCACAAATCGTCTGATCTCAGCAAAAAATTGGGTTATAAATATGAGGAAAATGTATATTACTCATTTCGGTGTATAAGGTGCAGGATTTGCAAATTTATGCAAAAAACTGCAACTTATACAGCTCCAATTGCAGATTTTTTCTGAGTATGGTATTGTATTTGTCAAAGGTGGGCGGATGAACGCTAGGGAGCGCTAAAGCGCTATTCCGCTTACAGTGGACCTAAACTTTTTGTCAGCGTTTTTGTGAATTGACTAACTTTTATAATTCATAAGCGGATTTGTGCTATTTTTATTTAAAATGCAGTACCGCTAATAACTAATTATCTATCAGTAAAAACCAATAAACTTATTTACAAGCTCTTATGCTGCTTGTTTTATATTTTTCCCCACCGTAAACAGCAGAAAGGAGGAAGGGTGTGAGGGTGAGGGGGGCAGAGCTGAGAACAGACTCGGCTCTACCATGTAGGTAAATGCCTGGGGGTCCCATTTCAGCAGTGGCCCCGGCCCCGCCTCGCCCCGTGCAGTCACCTACATCACTAACATTGATCCTGCTTGTTAATGTACATTTAACATAAAAATAATTATAGTTACGATGAAAACGATCATTAAATACGCAATTAAAAAAACGGTCGATTTCTTTATCCCCCTACTAAAAATGGACTATTCCATGTTGATGACAACTTCCGGGTCAGTCGTGAACTCGAGGGCTAGTTCTGTGGCTAGCTGGTTGTGCTGGGTACTTGGATAAATCCGCAGACAACCCCGATGTTTCAAGCCAAATTAACGTGGCCGGATGATTTTATTGTGTCTTCTGTGTACACCACGCGACGGTGAGTCGTTAGTTTATGTATTTGGGTTGCTTTTTATGTATAAATGCGGTGGCGAGACGCCCGTGTATTTGAGATTTAAAAGTGGTGTGTTAGGGATTAAAGATCATTCTCTTTTTTGTTAATTTCGTGGCCGAATAGAATATATCTACGTAAAGTATTAAATAAATCCTTTGATTTTTGTAATTTCATCCTCTTAGGATCATTTTAGTTACTTTTCATTAAATCTGTTGACTGCCTATAGAAATTTTGATAACAGTTTAGTCCTGTGTATAAAGTAATGCTATTTTTTGTTTTGTTTATGACCTTGTTTAGGTCAGGTTTTTTTTCACCCCCTGTTCCCACCCAGGATGGCATTGGCAAGCTACCGGACCACCACAGCTGTGCGGTAGGACTTAAATTGCACCAAACTATTTGTTTTTTTCTGGACATATTACCCTGGATCATGAACTACAAACTACCAGATTATTGATTGATGGACCTTTAATCATCCGGGATTCAAGAACCGATTTAAAATAGAAAAAAAAGAACTCTTGGGTGTAATCAGGGTCTGTTTTGTTGTGTGTATTTTTTGTCTATTGGTTATAGTCAAAGAAAATGATTATTTTTACAAACAATATTATTATAAATACCTTCCTGTCTATTGGTTATACTCAAAGAAAATGATTATTATTACAAACAATATTATTATAAATACCTTCCTAAGTCTATAGTACAATACAAACAACTTAAAACTTGCTTCTTGTCTGATGGTGTTTTATTTTAGAATTAGCGGTTTAGAATTAGCTTCCCCTAATTTTCATAAGACATTAGTGCTTTTGAAATTGTGGACCTAAATAAATTAATTAGTGCTTTAGAAATAGTGGAACTAATGCCCCTTTTCCACCGGTCGGCTCGGGTCGGATGTTACGTCATATGTGCGTCGCAGAGACCCCCTTTCATCCTTTTCCACCGGATATTCCGTGCTAAGCCGGGCGAGATTTCTTGAGATTTTTGGGCTGGTTTCAGAGGGGTACTGAGGCGAGCTGACCCGCTCCGGAAGTAGGAAGGAGGAGACTCGAGCAGTTTTCACGGAAGCGAGTGAAGTGATCACTGCAGGACTTTACATGAATAACACGGTAAAAACAATTATTATTTTTAAAATTTATAGCAAAGATGGGTCTTCAGCTGAACGTGTCCTTAATAAAATCACGTATTGCTCAAAACTGCAGGATTTTAAAAAGCAGGTTCGCCACGAGCAACACGCGGCGCGCGGGCGGCTTTATGTCTTTAAATGTAGCTCAATGAACAGATATAAAATATATTTCATAGCTGACTTTATAGTACGAGGGCTCCTGAGCTTAACCACGCTTTAATATTGTCACGTAGTGGTCAAATATGCTGCATTTAAAGTAGTTTCGCTTTGACTCCTTCCAAAACTGTGCTTGCACAACGAAAATAAATTATAAAAATTCGAATTTTATTTCAAATAACTCCAACAGGATACATTTAGTATATGAACATGTTGTGATCACACTATATTTTTTTGAAAAATATCAGCTATGTGGTTTTTGATAGAATTGATAATATGTGATACAAACAAGGGAGAAAATTAATGGAGGTGTCTTTATGTCTATAAAACATTGAATTTTATTTCAAATAACTCCAACAGGATACATTTAGTATATGAACATGTTGTGATCACACTAGATTTTTTTGAAAAATATCAGCTATGTGGTTTTTGATAGAATTGATAATATGTGATACAAACAAGGGAGAAAATTAATGGAGGTGTCTTTATGTCTATAAAACATTGAATTTTATTTCAAATAACTCCAACAGGATACATTTAGTATATGAACATGTTGTGATCACACTAGATTTTTTTGAAAAATATCAGCTATGTGGTTTTTGATAGAATTGATAATATGTGATACAAACAAGGGAGAAAATTAATGGAGGTGTCTTTATGTCTATAAAACATTGAATTTTATTTCAAATAACTCCAACAGGATACATTTAGTATATGAACATGTTGTGATCACACTAGATTTTTTTGAAAAATATCAGCTATGTGGTTTTTGATAGAATTGATAATATGTGATACAAACAAGGGAGAAAATTAATGGAGGTGTCTTTATGTCTATAAAACATTGAATTTTATTTCAAATAACTCCAACAGGATACATTTAGTATATGAACATGTTGTGATCACACTGTGTTGTTTAAAAAAAAAAAAACAGTTTCTGGACTAAATTAATCACATTTTTCTTTTACAGTCAACAGAAGAAAATCGCCAGAATTCAACAACCTGTGTCATCTTCTGGAGGAAGACGTGAGACACCAGATGGAAATTTGTTACTTCTGTTTGTCACTTCAAACTTTTCCTATTAAACGTTATATTTTCTTAAGTGGTGTCCTCGAACATTCAATTTCCTAAACTTATTTTATAATGCGAAGTGTGTATTGTGTTTAAATCCATACTGGAAGTTAAGAGAACTTTCCATTTGCATTTGACCTTTAAAGAATCATAAGATAAAGATTATTAGAATCTGCTCAACTGTTATTACGTTATAAATTATTTGGTTCTAGGATGAAGTCATACAAAAAAAGTCAAAAATTAAAAGTGGCCAAAGTCCTTTGGACAGTTTAAAGTTAAAGAATTCACAGACCATCCATCTACCATCTACCACCCAGCAGCAACTTTACCAGGGAAACTCTGGCAGTTTCAAAGATCACAGTGTGATGTTTTAAATCAACTTTATTTATAAAGCACATTTTAAAAACCACAGGGTCAACCAAAGTGCTGTACAATAACATAAAAGACAAGTTAATTAAAAACTATAAAAAGCATACAAAAATAAATACATATACCAGTCTTACTGCAGGTGTGTTAACATGCCATAAAAGATAAGATCACGTGTTAAAAGCCAAGGAATAAATGTGTGTTTTTAAATAAGATTTAAAAAGTTTTGAGGACTGTCAGCAGCAACTGCTCAGCTGATCTGAGATCGGGGAGGGCAGGAAGGTTGAAGCAGCTCAGATAAATATGGTTTTGCAACTTTATCAAGCACCTTGTGCATAACTAAATAATAAAATATGCTTTAATACATCTTTATTGTAAAAATACTAAATTGGAAAATACATGGGTTTAAAGAAGGCAACAAGGTAGGATTATGAATTGGGTTTAAAGATTACAGCTCATGAGGTACTCATTATAGCATGACATCTCTTTCACAACATTCTGTCAAAGCCTTTATTGTGTTCTTCTTCTAGTGGTGGCTAGTACTGTAGTAAATAGCTTGAGGGAACACTACTGCCACCATGTGGTAAGACGAGTAGGATTCTGGACCCCGCCCACAGAAGGGGTACAAAAAAGCTGTGGAAACAGAACATGTGACCCGACCCGAACTGAGCCGACCTGAGCCGAGCCGAGCGGTGGAAAAGAGGCATAATTTTTGGGTTAGTGCTGCCCAGCACTGGTATTTGTTGTACTGTATTGTACAGCATTGTATTGTGTTGTGTTGTATTGTACTGTCAGTGTATCTCTTGTACCTGTCCCAAGCCTGGGTAAATGGTGAGGGTTGTGTCAGGAATGGCATCGGATGTAAAACACTTTTGCCAAAAACCATATTGCGAGTTCATCAAAAAGGAACCATACCGGATCGGTCGAGGCCCAGGTTAACAACGACCGCCACCGGTGCTGTTGACAAACAGGGTGCCGGCAGAAATTGTGCTACTGTTAGTCGAAGACCACGAGGAGGGAAACGTGTCATGAGACAGAGGGAGAAGAGGAAAGTGAAGAATGTAGGGTTGCAACTCTAAATGTGGGGACAATGACAGGCAAAGGTAGAGAGCTGGCTGACATGATGCAGAGAAGAAAGGTAGATGTTTTATGTGTCCAAGAGACCAAGTGGAAGGGCAGCAAGGCTCGCAGTATTGGAGCAGGGTTCAAACTGTTTTACCATGGTGTGGATAGAAAGAGAAATGGAGTAGGGGTGGTCCTGAAGGAGGAGTTGGCAAAGAATGTAGTAGAGGTGAAGAGTGTCAGATAGGGTGATGTGTCTGACGGTAGAAGTAGAAGGTCTGATGCTAAATGTTGTCAGTGGTTATGCTCCACAGGTTGGATGTGATGGGGAGGAGAAAGATAAATTTTGGAAAGATCTGGATGAAGTGATAGAGTATTCCCAGGGAGGAAAGAGTGGTGATTGGAGCAGACCTGAATGGACATGTTGGTGAAGGAAACAGAGGGGATGAGGAAGTGATGGGTAGGTTTGGTGTCAAGGAAAGAAACCAGGAAGGACAGATGGTGGTGGATTTTGCCAAGAGAATGGAAATGGCTATAGTCAATACTTATTTCCAAAAGAGGGAGGAACATAGAGTGACTTATAAAAGTGGAGGAAGGAGTAAGCAGGTCGACTACATTCTGTGTAGAAGAGGAAACCTGAGGGAGATTGGAGACTGTAAGGTTGTGGCAGGGGAGAGCATGGCCAGACAGCATCGGATGGTTGTGTGTAGAATGACTGTTGTTGTGAAGAAGAGAAAAAGAGTAAAATCAGAGAAGAAGACCATATGGTGGAAGCTGAAGAAGGAAGAATGGTAAATGGTAAATGGAGCTTATTTATATAGCGCTTTCCAGCCCCCTATGAGGGGCCCCAAAGCGCTTTACAATACCAACAATCCACCCATTCATACACCGGTAGTGGCAGACTGCCATGCAAGGCGCCATCCAGTCCTACCGAGAGCAACTCGGGGTTAAGTGTCTTGCCCAAGGACACAACGACACATGGTGTGGGGAACCGGGATTTGAGACTCCAACCTTCCGATCGGGGGACGACTGCCATTACCACTACGCCACGGCCGCCCACTAGAATGTTGTGAGAAATTCAGAGACAAGCTGTTAAAGGCTCTGGGTGGTAAGAAAGAGCTTCCAAGTGACGCTACTACAGCAACAGCAATTAGAGAGACAGGTAGGAAGGTAGTGAGGAAGTGAGGAGAATGTGACAGGAAGATGGAAGGAGTACTTTGAGGAGCTAATGAATGAAGAGAGAGAAAAAGAAAGAAGAGTAGAGGTCATAGAAACTGTGGACCAGGAAGTGGGAAAGATTAGTGAGGGTGAAGTCTGGAAAGCTCTGAAAAGAATGAAGAAGGGGAAGGCAGTAGGACCTGATGACATACCAGTGGAGGTTTGGAAATGTCTTGGAGAGATGGCAGTGAGGTTTTTGACTCAAATATTTAATGGAATATTTGAGGGTGAGAAAATGCCTGAAGAATGGAGAAGAAGTGTGCTGGTTCCCATTTTTAAGAACAAGGGTGATGTACAGAGTTGTAGCAACTACAGGGGAATTAAGTTGATGAGCCACACGATGAAGATCTGGGAGAGAGTTGTGGAAGCAAGACTTAGACAAGAGGTGACTATCTGTGAGCAGCAGTATGGTTTCATGCCAAGAAAGAGCACCACAGATGCCATCTTTGCTTTGAGGATGTTGATAGAGAAGTACAGAGAGGGTCAGAAAGAACTCCATTGTGTGTTTGTGGATTTAGAAAAAGCATATGACAGGGTGCCAAGAGAGGTGGTGTGGTATTGCATGAGGAAATCTGGAGTGGCAGAAAAGTATGTTAGACTGGTACATGACACGTATGAGGACAGCAGGATTGTGGTGAGATGTGTTGTAGGAGTGACACATAGCTTCAAGGTGGAGGTGGGAGTGCATCAAGGATCATCTCTGAGCCCCTTCTTGTTTGCTCTGGTGATGGACCGACTAACAGATGAGGTCAGGCAGGAATCCCCACGAACTATGATGTTTGTAGGCTTGTTATATGTAACCAGGTGAAAAATTGGTACATGTCACATGTATTTTAAACAAAAAAAACATGTTTTGCTTTACTTTCACCTACTGGTTGTAATTCTTGTTTTTGTCAGCATGTGGTGCTGTGGGTACAGTGAGGTCTAAAAGGACCGGAAATAGAGAAAAAACCCTTTGTTTATGTACGGTGGCACGGACTGGTAAAAACGGAAGAGAAGGACATTTTATCTGAGACTTGGTGAAGGAGACAACTCTGGCCACGTGAGAAGAGAATCCAAGTGTTCGGTAATTGTTGGAACTGAATTATCTTCCGTGAATGAAGCTATAGAGACAATGCTAATGTTTTATTTCTGTTTGTTCTCTCGTAGAGTGCCGCTGCCGTTTGTTATGCAGTAGTTTTCACGCTGTTAGATTTCAGCTGTTACGTGCAGCTGCATGCTGCTCTGTTGGGTGCTAACCGTGTTGTCGGTCCGCCATTTTATTTGAAGCTAAGGCTTGCTGCCGTTCGAAACACGGACTTTTTCTTGTTTTTTTTATATATATAACTCAGAGGGAATAGTTTATTTTTGAGAATAAAGAACCCCTTCTATTTGAAGCTTCGTGTGCTGCATTTATCCCGGTTTCAAATATTGGTACCAGGAGTGGGGTTCTCGTTTTTTTTCTCTCTGCGAGTGCATGTATATGGCGGCGCAGCGGTAGCATTAGCAAACGGCAGTGGTGAAGAAGTGGCCTACACCTGAGTGGACGTGGGCATCGCGTCGGTGAGGAGGCATCTGTTTCGAGACCAGAGGGGGGACGTTGCTGAGCAGTCTGTGCTGGCGTGGTCGTGAAGGATTTCAGCCGAGGCGATCGTCAGACCAGAGCGCATTCCAGGCGGGAGAAGCATCGCCCAGCAGCGGTCTTGGAGCAGCCCAGGGACCTCCGGTGGACTCCGGACTTCGACCAATTTATCCTTTGCTATATAAATTTCTATTTACTGTTAATATTTATATTGACTGTTAATACTTCTATTGACTGTTAAGTGAACTGAAAAAAAAAATAATAATAATAATTTCAGAACATGTCTGAACAAGAGGGTTCCATAAACATTGAGATGGAGGGACAACAGTTAGCAGTGAATAATAACGAGGATACTGGACAAAATGACCTTGAACAAGCTGGGGTGTTACAACAACTAAGTGAGTTAGCCCGAAGGCAAGATGAAGTCATGACAGTCATATCATCACTAAATAATGAGCCTACCAGGTCTTATGTCTACGTACCCAGAGAAAGGCACATTTCACCATTTAGTGGAGACATTGACAAAGATGGGAGGAGTGTGGATGAGTTTATTGAAGAAGTAGAAAGGGTAATTTCTGCTAGAAACCAATCTGCACCCGAACAGTTTGATTTTGTGCTGTCGCTGTTAAGAGGCCCAGCTCTGGAAGAAGTGCGTTTACGCAAAGCTGATGGTGATGTTGTAAAAGACCTGCTTGTTTACTTAAAAGATGCATTTGGAGATAAACGTAGCGCTGCCCAACTTTTACAGAGCTTCTACAACTGTAAACAGAAGGAGGGTGAAGACATACGTGACTTTTCACATTCATTATCTCAGGCCTTTAGTTTGGTATGGAAACAGCATCCTAATTCCATGGGTAATGAGAACGCAGTGTTGAGAGACCAGTTCATTGAGGGCATCAGAGACCTCTCACTGAAACGAGAACTCCGAAAACATGTAAGAGGAAAACCTGCATCCACTTTTATAGAGGTGCGTGAGGAGGCTTACTTGTGGTCCTTAGACCAAGCCCCTAGCACAAAAACGGTTAGGAGTAACGTGAATAACTGCCGTACTGTTAAAGCCGAAGCACAGTGCTGTGCAGTTAAAGAGACAGAAAATCCAATGCATCTGGAGGATGTGATGAAAACTCTTAAAGAGCAAGATAAAGTCACTAATCTAACTAGACCTAATGAGAAGTCGGTCTCAATGGATGACGTTCTTAAAGTGCTCACTGAGCAAGGGAAAGTGATAACAGAACTCACTAAGGCTGTGAAAGAGCTGACAATTCAGAACAAAAATCCTAGTAGCCAGACACCATCTCAGACCAAAACTGGTCCAAGATTTACCCCTGACGGTAAGCCGATATGTTTCAAGTGCCAAACTGCTGGTCATGTTGCCAAACAGTGTCCCCAGAGAAGATACAAAAACTCTGATGAGTACCCCATTTCTAGTCCGTCGGGAAACGAGAGACCCTGGTTGCAGTGAGTCGGGTAACGCAGGGTCATGTCGTAGACTCACCTACACTGGAGATCACACGAGAACAAATTATTGAGCGTGCCATAGGAAAATGTCCAGTGGTTGATCTAAAACTTAATGGCAGGTCAGCACATTGTTTACTAGATACTGGCAGCCAGGTCAGTACTATGACAGATGATTTTTTCAGAAAATATATTGGTGATGATGAGAGCATGCTAGCTACAAATAGTTGGCTTAAAATAACTGCTGCGAATGGACTTGACATTCCTTATCAGGGATATATTGAACTGGAAATTGAGACGATGAGTTTAAAGATCCCAAATTGTGGCTTCTTGGTCCTGAAGCCGTCACTGAACCCTGTTGTTTCTGAAGAATGCATAATCGGTATGAATGTCATTCACAGATGCAGACAGCTAGTTACAACAGAGTTTGACAACACTTTGGGTGGATCCTTAGACTCTGGGTGGAGGACAGCTTTCCAACAGGTACAGATCTGTTGCATTGAGAGAAAGGCAGTAGTTCGGGTTGCAGGAAGAAACAAAGTACGCATCCCTGCATCCTCGATGTCCACTGTGTTTGTAAAAGGTCACACTAAAACCTTAGATGCAGCCTCTCAGTTGATCATCGAACCAGTGACCACTCCTCTACCATCTGGATTAGCAGTTATCCCAACACTTGTCACAAGGACCAGCCATGTTCTTCCGCTCCAGGTGGTTAACTTCTCCGCCGAGGAAGTGTGGTTAGGCCCCCGAACACGGCTAGGCATGATCTCAAAGGTTGATCCTGCGGAGAGTGAGCAGACATGCCAAGTAAAGTTTCAACGCATCTCTGCCGGTGTTGAACAGGTTTCAGTTGACCCTAACATGGTGCAAACTGACAGTAAGGTGCAAGCCATTTTGGAAAGACTTGACATGGGGGGCGCAGAGGAAGAGCGTGTCGCTCTCTGCTCATTGCTGTCCAGCTACATTGATGTTTTTGCAGATGATGAGGAGAATCTGGGTCACACGGATAAGGTGAAACATGAGATCAAGCTGGCGGATGACGTACCTGTCACACAGCCATATCGTCGTATACCTCCTAACCAATACCAGGAAGTACAAGAGCATATCTCTAAACTGTTGAAAAAAGGAATCATACAGGAAAGTGAAAGCGCTTACGCCTCACCAGTTGTGGTAGTCCGCAAAGGTGACGGCAGTATACGCTTATGTGTAGACTACAGGAAGCTAAATCTAAAAACTAAGAAAGACGCATTTCCATTGCCTCGTATTGATGAGAGTTTTGATGCGCTAAAAGGTGCTAAATACTTTTCCACAGTTGACCTTGCCAGTGGGTATCACCAAGTAGCCATGGATGATCGAGACAGACATAAGACGGCTTTCACCACGCCTTTTGGGCTGTTTGAGTATGTACGCATGCCCATGGGGGTGTGTAACGGGCCTGCAACATTTCAAAGATTGATGCAAGCAACTATGAGTGACCTGATATTCGACATCATGTTAGTCTATCTGGATGACATTTTAGTGTACTCCCCAAGCTTTGAGTCTCATTTGGAACGGCTGGATCTAGTTTTTAAACGTTTGAGAGACACTGGATTAAAAGTGAAGTGGGAAAAATGTCACTTTTTGCAGAAGGAAGTAAAATTCCTTGGACACCAAATTTCTGCAGAGGGTATCGCAACTGATCCCTCCAAGGTGGCAGCAGTCAAGGAATGGCCGGTGCCTGGCACCGTTAAGGAACTCCAATCATTTCTAGGCCTATGTAGTTACTACAGAAGGTATGTTGAGGGCTTTTCAAAGATCGCAGCCCCACTACATGACCTAGTGAATCAGTGTCGAGGAGCTGCTACTACAGCCAAAGCTAGTCAAAAACTAAGTGCATTATGGGACACCAACAGTCAAATTGCATTTGACACATTGAAAGAAAAGCTTGTGACTGCTCCGATTTTGGGTTATGCAGACTTCACTTGTCCTTTCATTTTGGAAACTGATGCTAGTGGTCAGGGTTTAGGAGCTGTCTTGTGTCAGCAGCAAGGTGACAAGAAACGGGTCATTGCATATGCAAGTAGACGGCTGAGAAATGCAGAGCGAAATGATAAAAACTATAGCAGCATGAAACTCGAGCTGCTTGCACTTAAATGGGCAATAGTAGAGAAGTTTCGGGGGTACTTACTGGGCTCTAAATTCTCTGTGGTATCAGACAACAATCCCTTATGTCATCTAAAAAGTGCAAAACTTGGGGCTATTGAACAGAGATGGGTAGCACAGTTAGCTGCCTTCGACTTTGATGTGCAGTACCGGCCAGGTCGGTGTAACGCCGCCGCTGATGCACTGTCACGACACCCGTTAGCAGGGGAGCCAGAACCAACTGATGATGAGGAGTTTGATGATTGCATTGCAATTTGCAATTTGATTTGTAGAGGCACTGCCCTTGAGCCCGAGCTGGTTACAGCTGGGGTCCAATGTTGTCAGGTAAACCAGATTAGGGCTGCAGAAACTGATAAATCCAATTCACATGCTAAAGAGGCTACACCAACTCTTCCCGGTTACTCCAAGGAAGAGCTGCGGACATTTCAGTGTCAAGATCCAGTGATAAATGTTCTAAAACAGTTTGTGGATCGAGGTAGCCCGCCAAGTTCACAAGAAAGGAAGAATCTTCCTGGTGCTGCCAAATCATTGTGGAAACAATGGAAACACATTCAGATACGTGATGGGTTGGTGTACAGAGTGGTGAAGGATGATCGTGTTGGAGAGTGCTTTCAGTTGCTTGTTCCAGGTTGTTTACAAGCAGCTGTGCTGAAGAGTGTCCATGACTCTATGGGACATCAGGGAATAGAGAGGACATTACAGTTGTTGAGACAGAGAGCATTCTGGGTAGGGATGCATAACGATGTTGAGCGATGGGTTAAGAACTGTGAGCGTTGTATTCTCACAAAGATGCCTCACCCAAAGATTCACCCTCCAATGAAATCCTTTTTGGCAACACGACCTTTAGAAGTGGTGGCAGTAGATTTCACACTCCTTGAACCAGCTTCCGATGGCCGTGAGAACGTTCTAGTCATTACCGATGTGTTTACAAAGTTCACCCAGGCGTTCCCTACACGTGACCAAAAAGCAGAGACCACAGCCAAAGTCCTCTTAAAGGAGTGGTTCATGAAGTACGGTGTACCTGAACGTCTTCACTCAGATCAGGGCCGTAACTTTGAATCGGAGGTTATTGCTGAACTTTGTAGAATGTATGGTGTGAAAAAAACACGTACAACACCCCATCACCCGACAGGAAATGCCCAGTGTGAGCGTTTTAACCGCACTCTGCATGAACTGTTGCGCACCCTTCCACCTGACAAAAAGAGGCGTTGGCCTGAACATTTACCTGAGCTGGTTTATGCGTACAATGTTACTCCACATGCGACTACCGGATATTCCCCTTACTTCTTGCTCTATGGAGTAGACCCACATCTTCCTGTTGATGCATTGCTTGCGCATGAAAGTTCTCCTGATAAAAATCTTGATTGGCTTGCTGTGCACCAGCAAAGACTCAAAGAGGCACATGAAAGAGCAAAAGAGTATGCAGAGCAGAAAGCTGCGAAACGCGTTGCTCGGCATAGTCACAAAGTGTACTGTCCTTCGATTGAGGTTGGAGAGTATGTTTACCTGAGACACAGACCAGCTGGTCGTAACAAAATTCAGGATGCATGGAGTCCAGTTGTTTACCAACTCGTAGACGTAGTAGGCACAACTTGCATAGTACGACCTGCAGAGGGAGGGCCTACAAAAACGGTTAACAGGGCTGACATCAGGTCATGTGTCCATGTGCCAGACACAAACCAGGGACACAGTGAGAACACTGTAGCCAAACAGACAAATACTACTGAATCACACACTGCCTCATCTGATGAGTATGATGGGGGTATAGTCATTGAAGAGGTTTCTTTTGACTTAAATCCTGGTTCAGGTGTAGAAAATTGTCCTAGTGGTGAAAGTGTTCAGAAGCGAGCAGAGACTCCGTTGACTTCCGAATGTGAACTTCCTGTGATTGAACAGAGGGAGACTGAGCATGTTGACAATGAAGCAGGCGATATTGACCAACTGGGTGAGATTCCAGTGTCTCCTCCTGGCGTTAGACAAGCTCACACACCTGCTCCCCGCAGGAGTAGAAGAGTGAATGTAGGGAAACACCCAAACCCACATCACCAACCTAGGTCAGTGTTGGGGCCAGAAATGAACTCATAAATGGCTTCACAGATTATTGCAAGCTTAGGTTCTGTGTTTTTTCAGAGAAGCTTTAAAAGAGGTAAAAAGCAGTTGCTTTGTCACCGAGGACGATGACATTTAAGCAGGGGAGAATGTAACCAGGTGAAAAATGGGTACATGTCACATGTATTTTAAACAAAAAAAAAACATGTTTTGCTTTACTTTCACCTACTGGTTGTAATTCTTGTTTTTGTCAGCATGTGGTGCTGTTGGTACAGAGAGGTCTAAAAGGACCGGAAATAGAGAAAAAACCCTTTGTTTATGTACGGTGGCACGGACTGGTAAAAACGGAAGAGAAGGACATTTTATCTGAGACTTGGTGAAGGAGACAACTCTGGCCACGTGAGAAGAGAATCCAAGTGTTCGGTAATTGTTGGAACTGAATTATCTTCCGTGAATTGGGCAGCACGGTGGCACAACTGGTAGAGCTGCTGCCTCTCAGCGCGAAGGTTGCCGGTTCAAATCCCGGTCCGGGGCCTTTCTGGGTGGAGTTTGCATGTTCTCCCCGTGCATGCGTGGGTTTCCTCCGGGTACTCCGGTTTCCTCCCACAGACCAAAAAACATGCATGTTAGGCTGATTGGTGACTCTAAATTGACCCTAGGTGTGAGTGTGAGAGTGGATGGTTGTTTGGTGTGAGTGAGACAGGTCCCTCTTGTAAATGAGTCCCCGTGACTCAACGGGGCTAGCCTGTATAAATTAAGGTTGAATGAATGAAGCTATAGAGACGATGCTAATGTTTTATTTCTGTTTGTTCTCTCGTAGAGTGCCGCTGCCGTTTGTTATGCAGTAGTTTTCACGCTGTTAGATTTCAGCTGTTACGTGCAGTTGCATGCTGCTATGTTGGGTGCTAACCGTGTTGTCGGTCCGCCATTTTATTTGAAGCTAAGGCTTGCTGCCGTTCGAAAAACGGACTTTTTCTTGTTTTTTATATATATATAACTCAGAGGGAATAGTTTATTTTTGAGAATAAAGAACCCCTTCTATTTGAAGCTTCTTGTGCTGCCTTTATCCCGGTTTCACTCTTAAAGAGAATTATCCAGCAGGGTTGGCCAGAATCAGCCAAGAAATGCCCACCAGCTGTTTCAGAATACTGGAACATTAGGCATGAGCTCTCAGAGGCTAATGGTATTCTTCTAAAAGGGGAGAAAATTGTTATTCCAAATGTGTTGAGAACTGAAATGTTGTCACGTATACACGCAGGACATTTGGGAATGGACAAATGTAAACAGAGAGCTAGAGATATATTGTTTTGGCCAGGTATGGGAAAACAAATAGAGACACTAGTTTGGTCATGCAGCATCTGTTTGGAGCACAGAAGCTCACTCCCAAAAGAACCAATGATTTCTCACCCGATACCAGACCAACCTTGGCAAGCTGTAGCGACAGACCTGTTCAAATGGAACAACGACTACATCGTCACTGTAGACTACTACAGCAGGTACTTTGATGTGTAAAAAATTCCCAACCTCACATCATTAGTGGTTATTCAAAAACTAAAAGCCACATTCGCCAGATTTGGAATTCCACAGACTGTAGTAAGTGACAATGGACCCTGTTACAGCTCACAAGAATTCAGGAATTTCGCCAAAGCATGGGACTTTGAACACACAACAAGCAGCCCAATGTACCCACAGAGCAACGGGTTGGCAGAAAGAACTGTTAGAACTGTCAAGGCTCTCATGGAGAAAGCACACATGAAGAGAACAGACCCCTACCTCAGTCTGTTAGAATACAGGAACACTCCGGTTGATGGATTCAAATCACCAGCACAACTGCTGATGAGCAGGAGACTTCTCTCAATCCTTCCATCCACGAAAGAACAACTACAACCTGAATTAACTCTCCAGAGCGACATTCGCCGCAGAAGACAGAGATGTCAAAAGCGACAAAAGTGGTACTATGACAGAACTGCCAAACCACTGCCAGCACTGCCACCAGGATCTGCTGTCCGTTTTCAACTGCCAGATGTTACCTGGAAGCCAGCAACTGTCATCGGACCAGCAAAGACTAATCGCTCGTACCACATCAAGACAGAAGATGGTTCTGAAATCAGAAGGAACAGACGACATCTGTTTCCAACTCCTGATGTCACCACACCAGATTATCCAGAACCAGAACCACCAGGCATTTCACAGCAAACAGGCATGGACAGTGAAGAAAGTTCAGAGTACACACCTCTGACACGAACCCGATCAGGTCGAGTGATGAGACCCAGAAACGTTTTGGATTTGTAAAAAAATAAAAATAAAAAATGAAAAATGCTGTGACATGTATGTTCAAGAATTTGAAAAAAAAAAAAAATGCTTGTGAAATGTATGTTCAAGAATTTGTGAGAAAAAAAAAATGCTTGTAAAATGTATGGTCAAAATTTTGCATTTACAGCAGGTGTTGTGTTAAATGTCATGCGTAGATATTTGTACTAGTTTAGATCGTTTACTAGAAGATGTTCTGATTAGTATATGTTGTAGAAAGACATTTAGTTTTATTTCAAAAAAAGGGAGATGTAATATCCTGTCACGTACATATACGTGCTTACGTTAGAATGTACGTGATGACGTAGTTACGTAGTTGACGCAACGTTACGTTAGTTACGTTGTTGTTGTACTGACCAGATGAATGGCGGACATGTTGAATAAAGGCTTGCAGTGAACCAGACCTAATCTCCTACCATCCTTCGATCCTGTCGGTAATCGTGCACATTAAAGATAGCTGTATCAAAGATGGACAGCTGATCTTTTACACTCAGGAGAAACAACTAAATTACCGGTACAACCGTTGACCTGCTTGTAACCAGGTGAAAAATGGGTACATGTCACATGTATTTTTAAACAAAAAAAAACCATGTTTTGCTTTACTTTCACCTACTGGTTGTAATTCTTGTTTCTGTCAGCATGTGGTGCTGTTGGTACAGAGAGGTCTAAAAGGACCGGAAATAGAGAAAAAAACCCTTTGTTTATGTACGGTAGCACGGACTGGTAAAAACGGAAGAGAAGGACATTTTATCTGAGACTTGGTGAAGGAGACAACTCTGGCCACGTGAAAAGAGAATCCAAGTGTTCGGTAATTGTTGGAACTGAATTATCTTCCGTGAATGAAGCTATAGAGACGATGCTAATGTTTTATTTCTGTTATCTTCCGTGAATGAAGCTATAGAGACGATGCTAATGTTTTATTTCTGTTTGTTTTCTCTCGTAGAGTGCCGCTGCCGTTTGTTATGCAGTAGCTTTCACGCTGTTAGATTTCAGCTGTTACGTGCAGCTGCATGCTACTCTGTTGGGTGCTAACCGTGTTGTCGGTCCGCCATTTTATTTGAAGCTAAGGCTTGCTGCCGTTCGAAATACGGACTTTTTTTCTTATATTTTATATATAACTCAGAGGGAATAGTTTATTCTTAAGAATAAAGAAACCCTTCTATTTGAAGCTCCGTGTGCTACATTTATCCCGGTTTCAAATATTGGTACCAGGAGTGGGGCTCTCGTTTTTTTTTCTCTCTGCGAGTGCATGTATATGGCGGCGCAGCGGTAGCATTAGCAAACGGCAGTGGTGAAGAAGTGGCCTACACCTGAGTGGACGTGGGCATCGCGTCGGTGAGGAGGCATCTGTTTCGAGACCAGATGGGGGACGTTGCTGAGCAGTCTGTGCTGGCGTGGTCGTGAAGGATTTCAGCCGAGGCGATCGTCAGACCAGAGCGCATTCCAGGCGGGAGAAGCATCGCCCAGCAGCGGTCTTGGAGCAGCCCAGGGACCTCCGGTGGACTCCGGACTTCGACCAATTTATCCTTTGCTATATAAATTTCTATTTACTGTTAATATTTATATTGACTGTTAATACTTCTATTGACTGTTAAGTGAACTGAAAAAAAATAAATAATAATAATAATAATTTCAGAACATGTCTGAACTTTTTCTCCCCATCCCTCAACACGCACCTCCGCCCTCTTCATCTTAAATTAATACATGTAGGGAATTTGGGTCTCGGGTGTGCTGCAATGGTTTTAAATCTCTGTTGTTAAGAGCACCTGGGACTCAATTTTATATACACTTTAGACATTCATTCATAAACATCTTCATAAAAGTCACATATAGGGAATGGAGTGAGCACTATGGCTATGGGTGGCGGGATGACATCAATCTCGCCCCCATGCCTATGCTCACTCAACATTATGCATCTAGACAATTAGGGCCTGGGTTAGAGTTGGAGTGGAGGGGAAACTGGTATAATGCCAGCCTTTGCTCCTTCTCTTTCCTTTTTAAATACACTTTACAACAACACTCACCAACAGTACATTTGGGGACGGGGGTGTGTGTGTCGGGGTCTTGATTTGTTAATTTCAATTTTATTTATTATGTATTTATTTATATATTATTTATTTATTTTTCTCTTACCCCCCTGGTTGCCTTGCGGACATTCTGGGGGTGGGCCGTCAGGGGTTGTGCTGGGGTGTGGGGGGGTTCGGGGCCTGCGGGTTCGCCGTGGGCGGGGCTGGCAGTGCGCTCCCTCTGGGGCTGCTTGGGCTCGGGTGTCCTGTCCTGTCCTGTCGGCAGGGCGCGGGGTGTGCCGGATCTTGGACGTCTGCTGCTCTCCACCCCAGAATGAATGGGTCTACCTCCTGGGTTTGGATGTGGGCTGCCCCATGTAGGGAGCAGGTACATGTCTTGGACCTAGGGGGTATAGAGTGTGCATCGGGATTATGAATGGAGCGTGTCGTTATTGTTTGTCTTTCTGTGACTGAGGGTGAGGATGAGGGTGGGTCTGAATGAGTGTGTCTGTGTATGAATGTTTAAGTGTCAGGCTGGGACTTGGACTGCCCCCTCTCTGATACTTCTGAGGCTACCCAGTGTCGCGCTCCTGCCACGTGGCCCCCTGGTGGGTGTTCCTCTGCCTACGGGCGTGCTTGGGGCCCTCACTATCTGGGGCTGGGCGCTTGGGCGTTTGTCAGCTCGGCCTGGTGGCTGCCTGGTGGGGCTCGGGTCCTCTGGTCCTGTCAGGTCTGGACCTGAGGGATGGGCGTCCCCGGTGCCCGAGCCTCGGTGACCGGCCCTGGGGCTACGTCGGTGCAGCGGGCTCCGGCGGGGGCCTGTGTATTGTCGCTGTTGACCCCGGGGGGTCATTGTGTGTGGTCCCTGGTGGGGTTCGTCCGGTTCTTCCACTTGGTCGGATCTGGGGAGTGGACGAGTGGCTCGTCCTGTTCGGGTGGTCCTGGGGACTCTGGGCTCGGGGTCCTTCCTGGGGTCTTGGGCTTTGATCGCCCCTTCGTCTGTCTCGGGCTTTGGGGGGACGGGTCTCTGATGCTTCACAGTCGCTACTAAATGTTCTATTGGAGGAACCTCATTCACTTATGCATGCTCACAACCACACACAAATGGATGCAGGGATGTATAGTAGATGTATGTAGATGGGTATATAAATGAATATAAATATATATGTATGTATATTGTATATATATTTGTAGGTATGGGTATGTGTATTTATAGAAATATTTGCAAGGTCATGAATATTATCAGTCTTTATGCTTGTATGTTTCGTTGTTGTGTTCTGTCATGTGCTTTGCAGGATTGTGGACGGAGGTTTGGTGTGTTTGCCTTGTGCTCTTTCTGTGGACAATTGTTGTTTTGTTGTCTCACTTTCTCTTTTCTTTCTTTCTCTCTATTAAAAAAAAAAAAATACATATTGGAGTGAGAGGATGGCTATAAGGTGTGAAGGGAGGCCATCTATAAATGGAAAAAAAAAAAAAAAAAAAAAATTAAAGAACATGTCTGAACAAGAGGGTTCCATAAACATTGAGATGGAGGGACAACAGTTAGCAGTGAATAATAACGAGGATACTGGACAAAATGACCTTGAACAAGCTGGGGTGTTACAACAACTAAGTGAGTTAGCCCGAAGGCAAGATGAAGTCATGACAGTCATATCATCACTAAATAATGAGCCTACCAGGTCTTATGTCTACGTACCCAGAGAAAGGCACATTTCACCATTTAGTGGAGACATTGACAAAGATGGGAGGAGTGTGGATGAGTTTATTGAAGAAGTAGAAAGGGTAATTTCTGCTAGAAACCAATCTGCACCCGAACAGTTTGATTTTGTGCTGTCGCTGTTAAGAGGCCCAGCTCTGGAAGAAGTGCGTTTACGCAAAGCTGATGGTGATGTTGTAAAAGACCTGCTTGTTTACTTAAAAGATGCATTTGGAGATAAACGTAGCGCTGCCCAACTTTTACAGAGCTTCTACAACTGTAAACAGAAGGAGGGTGAAGACATACGTGACTTTTCACATTCATTATCTCAGGCCTTTAGTTTGGTATGGAAACAGCATCCTAATTCCATGGGTAATGAGAACGCAGTGTTGAGAGACCAGTTCATTGAGGGCATCAGAGACCTCTCACTGAAACGAGAACTCCGAAAACATGTAAGAGGAAAACCTACATCCACTTTTATAGAGGTGCGTGAGGAGGCTTACTTGTGGTCCTTAGACCAAGCCCCTAGCACAAAAACGGTTAGGAGTAACGTGAATAACTGCCGTACTGTTAAAGCCGAAGCACAGTGCTGTGCAGTTAAAGAGACAGAAAATCCAATGCATCTGGAGGATGTGATGAAAACTCTTAAAGAGCAAGATAAAGTCACTAATCTAACTAGACCTAATGA
This sequence comes from Garcialebias charrua, assembly GCA_038048925.1. Lineage (NCBI taxonomy): Eukaryota > Metazoa > Chordata > Actinopteri > Cyprinodontiformes > Rivulidae > Garcialebias > Garcialebias charrua. Next base: position 3,537 of record JBBPBX010023769.1, on the reverse strand, counting down.
GAAGTCGGTCTCAATGGATGACGTTCTTAAAGTGCTCACTGAGCAAGGGAAAGTGATAACAGAACTCACTAAGGCTGTGAAAGAGCTGACAATTCAGAACAAAAATCCTAGTAGCCAGACACCATCTCAGACCAAAACTGGTCCAAGATTTACCCCTGACGGTAAGCCGATATGTTTCAAGTGCCAAACTGCTGGTCATGTTGCCAAACAGTGTCCCCAGAGAAGATACAAAAACTCTGATGAGTACCCCATTTCTAGTCCGTCGGGAAACGAGAGACCCTGGTTGCAGTGAGTCGGGTAACGCAGGGTCATGTCGTAGACTCACCTACACTGGAGATCACACGAGAACAAATTATTGAGCGTGCCATAGGAAAATGTCCAGTGGTTGATCTAAAACTTAATGGCAGGTCAGCACATTGTTTACTAGATACTGGCAGCCAGGTCAGTACTATGACAGATGATTTTTTCAGAAAATATATTGGTGATGATGAGAGCATGCTAGCTACAAATAGTTGGCTTAAAATAACTGCTGCGAATGGACTTGACATTCCTTATCAGGGATATATTGAACTGGAAATTGAGACGATGAGTTTAAAGATCCCAAATTGTGGCTTCTTGGTCCTGAAGCCGTCACTGAACCCTGTTGTTTCTGAAGAATGCATAATCGGTATGAATGTCATTCACAGATGCAGACAGCTAGTTACAACAGAGTTTGACAACACTTTGGGTGGATCCTTAGACTCTGGGTGGAGGACAGCTTTCCAACAGGTACAGATCTGTTGCATTGAGAGAAAGGCAGTAGTTCGGGTTGCAGGAAGAAACAAAGTACGCATCCCTGCATCCTCGATGTCCACTGTGTTTGTAAAAGGTCACACTAAAACCTTAGATGCAGCCTCTCAGTTGATCATCGAACCAGTGACCACTCCTCTACCATCTGGATTAGCAGTTATCCCAACACTTGTCACAAGGACCAGCCATGTTCTTCCGCTCCAGGTGGTTAACTTCTCCGCCGAGGAAGTGTGGTTAGGCCCCCGAACACGGCTAGGCATGATCTCAAAGGTTGATCCTGCGGAGAGTGAGCAGACATGCCAAGTAAAGTTTCAACGCATCTCTGCCGGTGTTGAACAGGTTTCAGTTGACCCTAACATGGTGCAAACTGACAGTAAGGTGCAAGCCATTTTGGAAAGACTTGACATGGGGGGCGCAGAGGAAGAGCGTGTCGCTCTCTGCTCATTGCTGTCCAGCTACATTGATGTTTTTGCAGATGATGAGGAGAATCTGGGTCACACGGATAAGGTGAAACATGAGATCAAGCTGGCGGATGACGTACCTGTCACACAGCCATATCGTCGTATACCTCCTAACCAATACCAGGAAGTACAAGAGCATATCTCTAAACTGTTGAAAAAAGGAATCATACAGGAAAGTGAAAGCGCTTACGCCTCACCAGTTGTGGTAGTCCGCAAAGGTGACGGCAGTATACGCTTATGTGTAGACTACAGGAAGCTAAATCTAAAAACTAAGAAAGACGCATTTCCATTGCCTCGTATTGATGAGAGTTTTGATGCGCTAAAAGGTGCTAAATACTTTTCCACAGTTGACCTTGCCAGTGGGTATCACCAAGTAGCCATGGATGATCGAGACAGACATAAGACGGCTTTCACCACGCCTTTTGGGCTGTTTGAGTATGTACGCATGCCCATGGGGGTGTGTAACGGGCCTGCAACATTTCAAAGATTGATGCAAGCAACTATGAGTGACCTGATATTCGACATCATGTTAGTCTATCTGGATGACATTTTAGTGTACTCCCCAAGCTTTGAGTCTCATTTGGAACGGCTGGATCTAGTTTTTAAACGTTTGAGAGACACTGGATTAAAAGTGAAGTGGGAAAAATGTCACTTTTTGCAGAAGGAAGTAAAATTCCTTGGACACCAAATTTCTGCAGAGGGTATCGCAACTGATCCCTCCAAGGTGGCAGCAGTCAAGGAATGGCCGGTGCCTGGCACCGTTAAGGAACTCCAATCATTTCTAGGCCTATGTAGTTACTACAGAAGGTATGTTGAGGGCTTTTCAAAGATCGCAGCCCCACTACATGACCTAGTGAATCAGTGTCGAGGAGCTGCTACTACAGCCAAAGCTAGTCAAAAACTAAGTGCATTATGGGACACCAACAGTCAAATTGCATTTGACACATTGAAAGAAAAGCTTGTGACTGCTCCGATTTTGGGTTATGCAGACTTCACTTGTCCTTTCATTTTGGAAACTGATGCTAGTGGTCAGGGTTTAGGAGCTGTCTTGTGTCAGCAGCAAGGTGACAAGAAACGGGTCATTGCATATGCAAGTAGACGGCTGAGAAATGCAGAGCGAAATGATAAAAACTATAGCAGCATGAAACTCGAGCTGCTTGCACTTAAATGGGCAATAGTAGAGAAGTTTCGGGGGTACTTACTGGGCTCTAAATTCTCTGTGGTATCAGACAACAATCCCTTATGTCATCTAAAAAGTGCAAAACTTGGGGCTATTGAACAGAGATGGGTAGCACAGTTAGCTGCCTTCGACTTTGATGTGCAGTACCGGCCAGGTCGGTGTAACGCCGCCGCTGATGCACTGTCACGACACCCGTTAGCAGGGGAGCCAGAACCAACTGATGATGAGGAGTTTGATGATTGCATTGCAATTTGCAATTTGATTTGTAGAGGCACTGCCCTTGAGCCCGAGCTGGTTACAGCTGGGGTCCAATGTTGTCAGGTAAACCAGATTAGGGCTGCAGAAACTGATAAATCCAATTCACATGCTAAAGAGGCTACACCAACTCTTCCCGGTTACTCCAAGGAAGAGCTGCGGACATTTCAGTGTCAAGATCCAGTGATAAATGTTCTAAAACAGTTTGTGGATCGAGGTAGCCCGCCAAGTTCACAAGAAAGGAAGAATCTTCCTGGTGCTGCCAAATCATTGTGGAAACAATGGAAACACATTCAGATACGTGATGGGTTGGTGTACAGAGTGGTGAAGGATGATCGTGTTGGAGAGTGCTTTCAGTTGCTTGTTCCAGGTTGTTTACAAGCAGCTGTGCTGAAGAGTGTCCATGACTCTATGGGACATCAGGGAATAGAGAGGACATTACAGTTGTTGAGACAGAGAGCATTCTGGGTAGGGATGCATAACGATGTTGAGCGATGGGTTAAGAACTGTGAGCGTTGTATTCTCACAAAGATGCCTCACCCAAAGATTCACCCTCCAATGAAATCCTTTTTGGCAACACGACCTTTAGAAGTGGTGGCAGTAGATTTCACACTCCTTGAACCAGCTTCCGATGGCCGTGAGAACGTTCTAGTCATTACCGATGTGTTTACAAAGTTCACCCAGGCGTTCCCTACACGTGACCAAAAAGCAGAGACCACAGCCAAAGTCCTCTTAAAGGAGTGGTTCATGAAGTACGGTGTACCTGAACGTCTTCACTCAGATCAGGGCCGTAACTTTGAATCGGAGGTTATTGCTGAACTTTGTAGAATGTATGGTGTGAAAAAAACACGT
>JBBPBX010023768.1:10030-40262 GCA_038048925.1 Garcialebias charrua | reverse complement strand
GCTCTAAAGGGTTAATATCTGCGGCTTTTTCTTCATGATTTCCTTCTCGCTTCAACTCCACAGCTTCAGCATCACAGTCTTTTTGCATGGCCTTCTCACTGCTCATTGTATACTTTGGGCCTTATTAATTCAGTTTAACGTTAGTGTCCTTATATTAAAGTCTGTAGTTTTAACTTAGCTTAAATACTACCCTTTAATGTGTTTATAAACTTGAATAATCCTCTGTTCTTCCTTTCTTTTCAAAATGAACCTAAATGTGGTGTGAGTTTAATTTCCCTTTTAAATACCACCCTTTGAATATATTTACAACTGAAATAATTTTCTTTTCAAAGATCAAGTTAAGTGTGGTAATGTAAATCTTAAATCAGAATAAGAAATCTTTCATTTGTTACAAACAGAAAATGATTTCAATGTCAAACAAAATTATACAACTTGCTGCACTCATTTCCTTCTTTTGTTCACGCTTAATTTGTCAAACACTTGTAATTCACTTACAATTAGCTTGGTAACAATCACCTTTGTATGAAACAAACAATTTCTTAACTTTTAAACTTGTGCCCTTTTACCACAGCAGATTACCCTTTTAAGCACTTACAGAGTCCCTTCAAAGTTAGCTAGGTTAATTCAACTGTTCACCATTAACTTATTTTAAAGGTGTTATTTGCTAGTAGATCAACCACGCTGAACTCCTGGACACTGGCTGCTTCTGGTTCGGGTGATCCGTGCTTGCAGCGTCTTCACTTTGATCCCAGAGAGTGACGTCACCGCTTAACGAGTGCTCCGGCTCCACGCTGCAGCGGGGGCTTCCCTCCGCCCTCTGCTCCTCTCCAGAAACACGTAGTAGGCTGAGTTCTCTGACTCCAGCACGTTGACTTCTGACTGCAGCACGTACTCAACCGTTGACTTCTGACTGCAGCATCTACTCAACCGTTGAGTTACTGCAGCACGGAAAGGCTGAGTTCTGACTGTGGTCACAGGCTTGAGTTCTGACTGTTACTCCTCTCGAGTTCAATTATGGATCAACGTCATTCTTGGGTTTTAACTAGGGATGCACCGATCCGATACCAGTATCGGTATCGGTCCCGATATCAAACAAAGTTCTAGATCGGGTATCTGTGACAATGGACCCGATCCATAGCGATCCATAGGGGCAATCTATACAGTTTATATTTATGCTGAGCTCCGTGTGTGCTGTCCCGCTGACAGCTCGTGGAGGAGCTCGTGGAGGAGATGTGTGTGCAGCGCACACACATCTCCTCCACGAGCTGTCTGCTGTCCTCTGCTCTGAGTGCACGCGCGGCGCGCTCGCTCCAGCCTGCGGACCAAAGCGCAAGTCACAGCCTGGAGATGTGTGCGCGGCACCTCCGCATCCCCTCACACATCTCCTCCACGAGCTGTCTGCTGTCCTCTGTGCTCTGAGTGCACACGCGGCGCGCGCGCTCCAGCCTGCGGACCAAAGCGCAAGTCACAGCCTGGAGATGTGTGCGCGGCACCTCCGCATCTCCTCCGATGAGCAGAAAATATTTGTCAGAAACGGCTCTACCTGAACTGCACGGTAAAGTGTGCAAACGCATATTGGAGGAGATAAAAGATGTTAAAGCCATGAGTTTCACGACAGACATTTGGAGCTCTGACGTCTCCCCCGTGTCACTTTTAAGTTTAACGGCACACTGGCTGGATGAGAGTTTTGTGCCACACAGCGCAATGTTGAACGCAACAAACTTTCGTGGGTCACACACCAGTGAAGCGATAGCAGCTAGCCTGAAGGAAATGTTTGACAAGTGGCAAATTCCGTTGAGCAGCAGGGGCGGTTCTGGGTGGGGCCAACAAGGGCCGGTGCCCCTGGAGCCTGGCCCTACCTTGACACTAAAGTATCAAACTAGATTGTGGATTTTCAGTATCATTGCACCCCTAATTGTTTTGTGAACTGAAGATGAAGCTGTCAATCTAATTTGGGCAGATAAATGTTTAAGAAGTTCATTTATTCTGTTCTAGTGGAAGAAAAAATAGCTTTTATTTGCTTATTAATATATTTTCTTCAGTCAATACAAATACTGTCTGTAAAATGTTTAATATTTTTCTCATTTGATTTTTTAAACCATTTTCTTTGGTTACAATGGTTAATCACTGCTTTAAAAAATAAGAGAGAATATTTTGAATTCCTAATTGCACTCACTGAACAAGTTAAATTTAAATATTTTTTTAATGTGTTTGACTAAGCTTGTGAACAGTTATTTTATTTAAGATTGCTGTACTGGTGCATAGTTATAAAATAAATGTGCAATTCAGTAGTTCATTTATGTCTGTTTTTTTTTTTAATAGGAAAGAAATGTTTCAATTAATGCTGTTTTTCAATATCGGATCGGATCGGTATCGGCCGATACTAAACCTCAGATATCGGAATCGGTATCGGAAGTAAAAAATGTGGATCGGTGCATCCCTAGTTTTAACAGACATTTATTGTAGACAACGTGACTTAACAATGCCCCAAAAATGCTGTCAGAACTAAGAAAGAAAACACAGATTTAAATTAGTTCACGGACAATAAAGATTTACAAAAATAAAAGACACAAATTAAACAATAAATCGTACCTCATTGTACACATTAACTCCAGAGGAATAAAGACGATTTTCTACAGCTTCTTCTCACAAAAAGAAATGAAAAAACACCCCTTTGTCTTCTGGGGGAAACTTCTCGTAAGTCTCATATGCAGTAATGGTTCTCCAACGGTTTTCATGGCAAGTATGTCAAGCAATCTTACCCCAAGGGAAACAACGTGGCATGCGGAACAAAAGATAAGTTCCCCCATACATTTTAATGCATTTTTAACCCAAAAATTCACTTTAACAACATAAATTACTGAAAATTGTTACTTATCAATTATTGAATGTTTGTATCAAACACTAATATTTATTGCTCTCTTTAACTGAATATTGAATAATGAATTAAATGAGAATTTCCCTTGGTCTAGTGGCAAGGCTTTTGACTTGGGACCCGAAGGACGCGGGTTTGCGCCCCGGCCACTACCCACCTTGGGGTGTCTATGAGTGCACACCTATTTCTCCAGCTCCCCGGGCGCTTTCGGGCTGCTCACTGCACCACCTGGTAGGTGGTTGGGTTAAATGCAGAGACGAATTTCGTCTGTGTATGGGAAACATACGCAGATGACAGGAAAAGACATTATTATTATTATTACAGTGTGTCTCTGTTTAACGTGTGATCCCCCCACACACACGCACTCACACACACACTCACACACACACACACACACACAAACACAAAACCTCCAAGTGTTCTCTCTGAAGGATTCAGTTTTAGGTGTTTGTAGTTCATCATAAATATCTTCTAACTTGAGTCCTACACTGTATTAAATCTTTATTGTGGGAGTGGTGGTTCAGAGGTTAGAGAAGGTGGGCCTGTGATCGGAAGCCCGCCAGTTCAACTCCTGGTACTGATGACATCAAAATATGGGTGGGAATGGTGAAAGACCCACACTTGCTTCAACCCTCATTTGCTCCACTCTGGGCCCTTGAGCAAGGCCCTTAACCCCCACCATCTGTTCCTCCGGCAGCCGTAGATAGCAGCTCTGTGCTCCACACAGAAGTCTGTGGTGGTGTCAGGAAGTGCATCCGGCGTAAAAATAATTATGAAATATACAGCAAATGCCTCCTTCTCAATAACAGTTGGTTTGCCTGTATTATTACCAATCATGTGGTTTTTAATTTTCAAGTTTTTTTTTATCAACAATAAAGTTTATAAGTTGTCATTTGTAACAGCAACCTTCATAATGAGCAAGGTTATTCTCAGTGGTAAAACTAATGGTTGACACTGGAATTGTGATTTCGCTGTTACTTAACTTTGTGAAATTCAAAAGATTATATTAAAAATAACTTTTGTCATAGGCGCTCCTTTGTTCATAACAAATTTGTTCTGCTTTTAAAGTTGTTCTTTCGTAGGAATATGTTGGTATTAATGTATATGTAGACAGAGGATGGTGATTGTGAGGTTAAATTGTTTGTGTGTGGGTGTGGGTGCGTGTGCGTGCATGCGTGTGTGTGTGTGTGTATGTGTGTTGAAGTAACATTTCCTTAATGTTCATGTGTTTCAGTCGTACCTGCCTTTGTTTAGAGCTGATTAAAAGAAGAAGTTCCTCAAGACTGAAGGCCTGATGTTGACCAGCAGGACCCAGAGCCTCTTATCATAAAGTGGAAGAAAAGATCCTAAGGCCAGACTGGTGGGAAACAAACTCAATATGGAGGAGACCGATATCAAGTTTTTGGTCGCTACAGTTTCTTTAAAGAGTGAGGAGGATAAAAAAAACTTACCAGGCTTAAACCCAGATTTAAAGACTCACAAAGGCAGTTCGAGCTCTTCACAGATTGATGTTAATGAGGACGATGAAGAGGATGGTGAAATGACCAGTCCTGACACACTACTAAAGAACACATTAGACTCTGAATCAGAACGTGAAGACAGTATGAAAGACTGGAAGGAGAGCAGGGCTCCTGAATCAGAAGTAAAAACTGTCAACAAATCTTTGAGCTGCTCTGAGTGTGGTAAGCAGTATGTCAGTAACCGGACTCTTCAAAGACACATGACAAGTCATTCAGGAGTGAAGTCTTCAAGCTGTCTGCTTAATAAGAAATGTGTTGGAGAAAAGAAAAATGTCAAGTCATGCAGGAAAGTCCAGGCGAGGCCAAAATCAATAAGCTGTGATGACTGTGGTAAAAAATTTACTTCCAAATCAAAATTAAACAGACACATAAGTGTCCACACAGGAGACAAGCCGTTTCCTTGTGATCTTTGTGGTCAAAGATTTAGTCAGAAGGCAAATTTAAACTCACACATGAGAGTCCACACAGGAGACAAGCCATTTCCTTGTGAACTTTGTAGACAAAGATTTAGTCGGAAGACACATTTAAACTCACACATGAGAATCCACACAGGAGACAAGCCATTTCCTTGTGATGTTTGTGGACAAAGATTTAGTCAGAAGGCAATTTTAAACTCACACATGAGAGTCCACACAGGAGACAAGCCGTTTCCTTGTGATGTTTGTGGACAAAGATTTAGTCAGAAGGCAAGTTTAAACTCACACATGAGCATCCACACAGGAGACAAGCCGTTTCCTTGTGATCTTTGTGGACAAAGATTTAGTCATAAGGGAAATTTAAACTCACACAGGAGAGTTCACACAGGAGACAAACCATTTCCTTGTGATCTTTGTGGAGAAAGATTTAGTCAGAAGTCAGGTTTGAACTCACACATGAGAGTCCACACAGGAGATAAGCCTTTTCCTTGTGAACTTTGTGGACATAGATTTAGTCACAAGTCAAGTTTAAACTCACACATGAGAGTCCACACAGGAGACAAGCCGTTTCCTTGTGATCTTTGTGGACAAAGATTTAGTCACAAGTCAAGTTTAAACTCTCACATGAGAGTCCACACAGGAGACAAGCCATTTCCTTGTGAAATTTGTGGACTAAGATTTAGTCAGAAGGCAAATTTAAACTCACACATGAGAGTCCACACAGGAGACAAGCCGTTTCCTTGTGATCTTTGTGGACAAAGATTTAGTCACAAGTCAAGTTTAAACTCACACATGAGAGTCCACACAGGACACAAGCTGTTTCCTAGTTAATTTTGTGGACAAAGATTTAGTCAGAAGGACAGTTTAAACTCACATTAGAGTCCACACAGGAGTGAAAACTTTCTTCCAGAAAATATTAAAATAATTATTATAGGCCATGAGATGCAAAATACCATAAAAGCAGTAACAAAAAAATAATAATAAAAATACATCCAAAAAAGCTATAGATAGATTAAAGGAAGACTTAGATACTGTAAACAAAATTGGGAAAACGTGTATGTTGATTATGTGAATACATCATAGGCTAAGTTTTTGAATATTTTAGAAACTGTATGAAAAAAAAATTGTGTGCAAATAAATTATACTAGGAAAAATAATGTTGACCAACCATGGATGACGAAAGGATTGAGAAATGCTTGCAAAAAGAACTGTTTGTATTCGTGCTTTTTGAAATCAAGAACCCGGAAATCTGAAGAAAAATATAAGAGGTATAAAAACAAATTAGTAGGGATTATAAGAAAACACAAAAAGGAATATTATAGTGGTTCATTAAATAAAAGTAATGGTGATATTAAAGCAAAATCGCGAGTAATGAATAATGTTTTTTCAACAGGAAAATTTCCAGATAATATGAAAATAGCTAAAGTAGTACCTCTTTTTAAAGATGGTGATAAAAGTATATTTAACAATTATAGACCAATATACCACGGTTTTCAAAAATTTTAGAAAAACTTTTTTTTAAATTAGATTAGACCAATTCATTGATAAACAAAATATTCAGAGTAATAGTCAGTATGGATTCAGAGCAACAAACTACGTCAATGGCTATCTTGGAATTGATGGAACAAATAACTACTGCTGTTGATCAAAAATGATATTGTCTAAGTATTTTTGTTGATTTAAAAAAAGCATTCGATACTATTGATCATACCATTCTCATTGACAAATTAAGTAAATACGGTGTTAGAGGACCAGCATTACAGTGGGTATCTGGCTATTTGAGAAACAGAAAACAATTTGTGCAAATAAATGATGTAAGATCTGACCTTTGCGAAATTACAGGTGGAGTCCCTCAGGGTTCTGTACTTGGACCAAAGTTATTTATTCTGTATGTGAATGACTTTGTAAAAGTGTCAGGACTCCTTAAATGTATCCTATTTGCTGATGATATCACATTTTTTGTTTGGGTAAAGATATGGAACAGATGTTTGAGTTGATGACGACAGAATTTGTTAAAATACAAAATTGGTTTAAACTTAATAAATTGTCATTAAATTTAGATAAAACTAAGTACATGATATTCAGTAAAAAAAAAAAAGGAAACTGTTGATGTTCCATTTAAGATTGATGGTGTTAAGATCTGTTGTGTGAGTGAAGTGAAGTTTTTGGGTGTTATCATTGATGACAAACTGACGTGGAAACATCACATAAATTCGGTAAGGAGAAAGATAGCTAAATCTACTGCAGTATTATACAAAGTCAGGAACTTGTTAAATGATAAAGCTCTGTATTTGTTGTGTAATACAGTTATTGTTCCATACTTAATTTATTGTATTGATTTTTGGGGTAAAGCATGTAAAACATTTACAGAGCCTATTTTTTTGCTATAGAAAAGAGCTATAAGAATAATCCCTAGAAAAGATTACTGTCATCCATCTAGCACATTATTTCATCAACTGAAGTTATTGAAGTTCCCTGACTTAGTGGATTATAATATTTTGTCAGTTATGTATAGAGCTCATAAAAATGAACTACCTTTGAATATCCAAATATATTTTGTTAAACGACAAAGCTATTATAATTTCAAGGGAACAGAAATATTTGTTAAACCAAAATATAGAACTAGTTTGAAGGGTTGGTCAACCTCAATCCAGGGAATTGGATTGTGGAATGGTTTGGAGACTGAAGTAAAAAATGCAAAAACAATGATTACATTTAAGAAAATTATTAAAACTGGATTATTGCAAATATATATATGAAATACTGTTACGTATGTTGTACTGTATTGTAGTTCGATAATTATGGTGAATTGTTCTTTTTTTTCTTCAGTTACTTGCAGATGATTGTTGTTTGATTGTTTGAAAGAGGGGGCAGATATAATAAGATTTTTTTTTTCTTCTTTCTGCTACCCTTCATTTTATTTATAAGTTGGATAAGCCTAGTTTGTAGGATTATTTTGTGTTGTATTTTAAAATCAATAAATTTGAATACATAAAAAGATGCAACTGGTTTCCGCCACTCCAGATTTCCTCATGCAATACCACACCTCTTCTCTTGGCACCCTGTCATATGCTTTTTCTAAATCCACAAACACACAATGGAGTTCTTTCTGACCCTCTCTGTACTTCTCTATCAACATCCTCAAAGCAAAGATGGCATCTGTGGTGCTCTTTCTTGGCATGAAACCATACTGCTGCTCACAGATAGTCACCTCTTGTCTAAGCCTTCCTTCCACAACTCTCTCCCAGATCTTCATCGTGTGGCTCATCAACTTAATTCCCCTGTAGTTGCTACAACTCTGTACATCACCCTTGTTCTTAAAAATGGGAACCAGCACACTTCTTCTCCATTCTTCAGGCATTTTCTCACCCTCAAATATTCCATTAAATATTTGAGTCAAAAACCTCACTGCCATCTCTCCAAGACATTTCCAAACCTCCACTGGTATGTCATCAGGTCCTACTGCCTTCCCCTTCTTCATTCTTTTCAAAGCTTTCTGGACTTCACCCTCACTAATCTTTCCCACTTCCTGGTCCACAGTTTCTATGACCTCCACTCTTCTTTCTCTTTCATTCTCTTCATTCATTAGCTCCTCAAAGTAATCCTTCCATCTTCCCATCACACTCTCCTCACTTGTTAGAACATTCCCATTCCCATCTTTAATAAGCCTAACCTGCTGCACATCCTTTCCAGCCTGATCCCTTTGTCTTGCCAATCGGTACAAGTCCTTCTCGCCCTCTTTAGTGTCCAGTCTCCCATATAACTCATTGTACGCCCTCTGCTTTGCCTTAGCTACTTCCCTCTTTGCTCTATGTCTCATCTCCTTATATTCCTGTCTCCTCTCTTCAGTCCTCTCACTGTCATATTTCTTCTTGGCTAATCTCTTTCTTTGAATGGCGTCCTGCACTTCACTATTCCACCACCAGGTTTCCTTATCATCCATTCTCTGTCCAGATGACACACCAAGTACCTTCCTACCTGTCTCTCTAATTACTGTTGCTGTAGTAGCCCAGTCACTTGGAAGCTCTTTCTTACCACCCAGAGCCTTTAACAGCTCGTCTCTGAATTTCTCACAACATTCTTCCTTCTTCAGCTTCCACCATTTGGTCTTCTTCTCTGATTTTACTCTTTTTCTCTTCTTCGCAACAACAGTCATTCTACACACAACCATCCGATGCTGTCTGGCCACGCTCTCCCCTGCCACAACCTTACAGTCTCCAATCTCCCTCAGGTTTCCTCTTCTACACAGAATGTAGTCAACCTGTGTACTCCTTCCTCCACTCTTATAGGTCACTCTATGTTCCTCCCTCTTTTGGAAATAAGTATTGACTACAGCCATTTCCATTCTCTTGGCAAAATCCACCACCATCTATCCTTCCTGGTTTCTTTCCTTGACACCAAACCTACCCATCACTTCCTCATCCCCTCTGTTTCCTTCACCAACATGTCCATTCAGGTCTGCTCCAATCACCACTCTTTCCTCCCTGGGAATGCTCTCCATCACTTCATCCAAATCTTTCCAAAATTTATCTTTATCCTCCCCATCACATCCAACCTGTGGAGCATAACCACTGACTACGTTTAGCATCAGACCTTCTACTTATACCTTCAGATACATCACCCTATCTGACACTCTCTTCACCTCTACTACATTCTTTGCCAACTCCTCCTTCAGGACCACCCTCCTTCAGGACCACCCCTACTCCATTTCTCTTTCTATCCACACCATGGTAAAACAGTTTGAACCCTGCTCCAATACTGCGAGCCTTGCTGCCCTTCCACTTGGTCTCTTGGACACATAAAACATCTACCTTTCTTCTCTGCATCATGTCAGCCAGCTCTCTACCTTTGCCTGTCATTGTCCCCACATTTAGAGTTGCAACCCTCAGTCCTACATTCTTCACTTTCCTCCTCTCCCTCTGTCTCCTGACACGTTTTCCTCCTCGGCGTCTTCGACTAACAGTAGTACAATTTCCGCCGGCACCCTGTTTGTCAACAGCACCGGTGGCGGACGTTGTTAACCCGGGCCTCGACCGATCCGGTATGGTTTCACGTTGATGAGCTCGCATTATGGTTTTGGCAAGTGTTTTACATCGGATGCCATTTCTGACACAACCCTCACCATTTACCCGGGCTTGGGACCGGCACAAGAGATACACTGGCTTGTGCTCCCTAGTGGCTGGTTTAAAACTAATTATATGATATTTACAAATGGACAAGGAACTGTTGATGTCCAGTTCAGAGTTGATGGTGTGGAGATTAGTAGAGTCAATGAAGTAAAGTTTTTGGGTGTTGTTATTGATGAGAAACTAACATGGAAACCTCACATAAATTATTTAAGAACAAAATTAGCTAAATCTATTGCATTGCTGTATAAAGTCAGGGACTTGTTCAATGATAAAGCTTTGTATATGTTGTATAATACATTACGGTAATTGTTCCACACTTGGTCTATTGTATTGAGGTATGGGGGAAGGCATGTAAGACAACTACAAATCCTGTTTTTGTTTTGCAGAAAAGAGCAATAAGAGTTATCACTCGAAAACATAGCCATCATCCATCTAATGTATTATTTTGTAAACTGAAATAATTGAAATTTCACGACTTGATTGATTATAAAATTTTATTAGTTATGCATAAGGCTCACCAAAATGCATTACCTTTGAACATCCAGAGAATTTTTACAAAGAGAGAAAGCTGCTATAATATTAAGGGGACGGAGATGTTCATAACAACTAAATTTAGAACCAGTTTGAAAGTAAGATCTACCTCGATACAAGGAGTGAGATTGTGGAATAATCTGGAAAAAGATATTAAAAGTGCCAAGTCAATGCACATGTTTAATAAATTGATAAAGTTTGGATTGCTAAAAAAATATGAAACTGTATAATGTGTTCTCATATGAATTGTTCAGTTTTTGTTTTATTGTATTAACTGAAGAATGTTATTGTTTGAATTTTATTTATGAGAAAAAATGGGCAGATAAGAATTATTTTCTTCTCTCTGCTACCTTTCATTTCATTGTATTGGTTTTCTTTTTTTTTTGTAAATATAATTGGTGTAAATATATAATTAATTTGTTTTTAGGTTATGAAATGAATAAAGAATTATTTAAATATATATATATATATATATATATATATATATATATATATATCATATATAAATTAATATTAATGATGTACCTCAGATGAAAGATGAGGACTGAAAAGATAACCAGGACACAATTAAAAGTTTAATGGTGTTTATTTACAGGAGTGAAAAGACAGTATCTTGAATTCAGCAACAACTGAGAATGTCGAGGAGCGAGGCACAGAGGAAACAGTCTGATGAGTAAACCAAGATGCATGAGAGAATGGCAAGTTGTGGAAGGCCCAGCAGCTGTGGAGTCCCAAGAGGCTAGAAGACTTGCAGATAGATTCCAGCAGGGCAGGCAGACGATAAGGTCCAAGGCACTGAGAGAGAATAACAAGACACAAGAATTACTTCTCTAGTACATGTAATGCTGACACAAAAGGCTAGAACTTGACACTACCGTGAGCAGGCCAATGTCCCAACACCTGCAGGATGGCTTCTGCAGCTTCTTATAGTCCTCTTGAGGTAGAGTTGATTGAGCACAGCTGCTGTCAATTAGAGGTGCAGAGGGGGAGAGAGAGCAGGAAGGTTCCTACAGTGACACGTCAGTGGTGACGCATAATAGATGCAAGGTATACGGTGGTGTAACACGTTTATGGATTTTTCCACTTTATTGGACATAATTGGACTAATGCGACATATACGGCGGTGCGACTTTTAAGGCGGCAAGTACGGTATATTTAAAATTCTATATAGAGAATATATGTTTTTGTAGAATCTGGTTCATCAAATTTAATTCAGTTCAGTTTATTTATACAACACCAAGCCACAACAGAAGTCGTCTCAAGGCACTGAACAGAAATATTCATATATAAAAATATAATTTAACATTATTTATCTGAGGAGCAGACTGCTTTGAGTTTAACTCTTCACAGAACTCTCATTAGCAGGATTCTGGACACGCCTCCAGAATCAGTCCTAAAGTGCAAATCCAGGCTGAGCAGAGTAGGGGCTGATTAGGAGCAGTGCAAATGGGGCATACATACATAAGTTTAATGCGGAGGGTATTTTGAAAATTTACAGGTGGCGCTCTTGAGCTGTTTCTGTTGTGATTTTTGACACGCCCCCAAAATACGTAAATTTTCAACAGTCCTGATGCGTCTTCCAAATTTGGTCGGTTTTGAAATATGTTAAGACCCACCAAAGGCCAATTCATTTGGCGGGAAAATTTCAGCTCTGGCCTGAAACACTACTATTACAATAGGCCTTTGCAGCACTTAGCTGCTCTGGCCTAACTAGTGGTGTCATGCAAATGTGTTGATTTATTAGTAGCTCATGCAGCATTCTTTCACAGCAGAATGTTGTTGACAAGGAGTTGTGTTATGAACAATCACATTGGCTGACTTGCAACAAATGTTGGTAGAGAATGAGATGCCATCCCACAGCAGTGTGTGACCAAACTGGTGAGCAGCATGAAGAGGTGCCAGGCTGTTCTGGCTGTGTATGGTTCTTCCACATGCTTCTGAGGCTCCAGTTTTTTCAATGAGTAAAATATGTTGTCAATATGTTTTGTTTATTAAAACGTATTGATTGAATCCAATAAACAACACCAAACAAGAGTCAGCAGCAGAATAAGATGTTTGGTTTTGTCAGAGATTTGACAAGTTTTACATGAGCATCATCCTCATTTAGTTCATTTCCTACAATGACAAATTCATCCAAAAGTTCCACTGTTCAAAATCTTTCTGTGATTATTCAATCATGTTTCCAATCATTTTACAACAAGTTGTTTGGTTTAATACCACTGTAAATCAATGCTGAAAGTTTATTATCAAATTTCATACTTGATGATGTAAAAGGTTTTGTTTTATTTTTGCTGTATTTCTTTATTTTATTTTACTTTTGTTTGTAATAAAGATTGTGATTGTGGAATAGTTTGCATCCTGGTAATAATTTGAGTGGAATGCACAGATTTATTTTCAATAGAACAAAACATCTTCATTTTAATTTGAGACCTAGTTTTGTGAATCTTACATCAATTTACATCAAATTGCTGGTGTCCTGCTACAAGTCCAAATTCTTAGTTTACATGTGTTCAAATGTTCCATAAATCAACCAGAAATGGACCTGAAATGGACCTTTAGATGACAGTTGAACAAACATTTAGTGCCCACCATCATTATTAGTGTTTTTACATCAATAATCAATTTACGGTAGATTCAATTCTGTAAGACCAATGACATTTCATTGTTTCACTTCAATTAGTTTTTGCTGTCTAGATAAAGAACCATTAAGAGGGAGGAGTGGGATCTGTCCAAAACTTTTGAACTTCCATGTTTCCCTGAAAACGGTCCTCAGAGGGATGGTGAAACCCTGACGACTCTCAGGTTCCAGCAGATGTTTCTTCCATTGTTAGGCAGGATTCACAGGTTTCAGGTTTTCCAGCTCACACTTTTTATTCTTTGTATGTACATCTACAAATGATCAAGTTTCTGAGTCAACCCAGTTCAAGATGGCCGCCACAGCCACCTGACCTTAGAAACAAAAAGTTGTCTATAATTCATGAAAAAAGGCCTCATCAACAGCCCTATTCTTTTCCTCCATAAAATAAGTTGTATTCTGACGTGTTTTTGTGTTTTAAAAACTGTTTCTCTATGATCTGCTGTCTTTGCATGAATTCTGAAAATGTACTTTAGAAGTTTTAGTATAGATTAGACACTGATCACTGCAATCAGCTGCAGCTAGTAGAGTTCAAATGTTCAAAAGTTAGTTTCTAATTCATCAACTAGTTGAAGTCATAATTATTCAAGCAGCTAAAAAGTCTTGAAATCATTGGAAGTCATTAATTATTGACTGACTTCAGGTTAGTTTAGATCAGTGGTTCCCAATGTGGGGTACTCGTACCCCTGGGGGTACGCAGGAGGAACTTAGGGGGTACGCGAGAAAATTTGAAAAAATAAAGTGAAAAAAGACTGAAGTGCCTTCAAATAATACACATGTATATGCTGCCATCTAGTGTTCAGCAAAATCATTGCACTGGCAAAGTAGAAGGGTGTGAAAATAGGCGTGACTCGCTGATGGGACACCTGTTGATCAAAGCAGCCTTCACTCAACTTCTTGTCGGAGCTGAGAAAAGATGGATAGATGGTTAAAAAAGAAAATATGCGAATCCAGAAAGACACCGACAGCTATCACCAGCCAGCCTGCAGGAGGTGAACCTGCCAGCGACAACGCTCCAAACAATTCTTCGAATAGAAGAGATACATCAAACCAAGATGTTAGCGGTGCATCTGCTAGCCCTGCTAGCCAACCTGCTAGCTGCATGGCCATGGACAGTGACGAGTGTTCGGATGTGGAGCGGGCTGGGTGGGATATGGATCCTTGTGGTGTGGGGGAAGCCCGTCGCCTCGGACAGAGAAACAAAAAGGCGCAAATACTGTATGATGAAAGCTACATTGCTTTGGGATTCACATCTACTAATACAGGTAGATTTACTCAGCCACAGTGTGTTGTTTGTGCAAAAGTGTTATCTCATAACTCAATGAAGCCTTCACTGTTGTGAAGACATCTAGAAACAAAACATGCCCATTTGAAAAACAAGCCGCGGGAATATTTTGAGCGCCAATTGAGATCACTTTCTACCAGTAAGAGCTGCTTAAGAGAGAACTATATTGATTCCAAGAACGGACTAAGAGCATCTTTTATGGTGAGTTACAGAGTGGCTAAAACCAGCAAACCACACACTATTGTGGAGGACTTGATATTACCTGCCGCCTCAGATATGGTTGGGACAATGCTGGGAGAAAAGGCTAAAAAAACAATACAAACAATACCTTCATCAAATAACACAGTCTCTCGGCGCATTTCTGAAATGGCAGAGAATGTCTTAAAACAGTTATTACAGCGCATATGAGCAAGCAAATTTTATGCACTACAGCTGGATGAGTCAACTGATGTGGCTGGACTGGCACATCTCCTTGTGTACGTGCAATACATTCATGAAGGGACAATTAACGAGGACATGCTCTTCTGTAAACCTCTTGAAACAAGGACAACAGCAGAGGAAATTTTCAAAATGCTGGACAACTTTGTAAATGCACATGGGCTAATGTGGACAAAATGTGTTGGCATCTGTACTGATGGTGCAAAGGCCATGACAGGGAGGCACAGTGGTGTAGTAACGGGTGCAAGCAGCTGCTCCTGATGCGACTTGGGTCCATTGTAGCATCCACATAGAAGCTCTTGCTGCCAAGGGAATGCCTGTTGGCCTGAAAAATGTTTTGGACACAACAGTGAAAATGGTGAACTTTGTGAAAGCCAGCCCCCTAAACTCTCGCATATTTACTGCATTATGCAGTGAAATGGGCAGTGAGCATGAGACATTATTACTACACACAGAGGTACGCTGGCTGTCTAGAGGCAAAGTAATGACACGTTTCTTTGAACTTAGAGATGAACTTAAGATTTTTTTTAGTGATCATTATTTTCAACTGTCTGAGCACTTGCATGATGAAGAGTTTCTCACAAGCCTGGCGTATCTGTGTGATATATTTTCCCGCCTGAATGAACTAAATCTAGGCTTACAAGGAGTTTCAGCAACTGTATTTAATGTCCAAGATAAAGTTGAAGCCATGATAAAGAAGTTAAACCTCTGGATAAACTGCATGGACAACAACAAAACAGAAGTTTTTCCGTTGCTACATGACTTTGTGTGTGGAAATGAACGTCTATTGAGTACGAGTGTGAAACGTGACATTACTGCAAATCTTGGTGAGCTGGCTTCCCAGTTACACTGGTACTTCCCTGAATCTGATGGATCAGATAGTTGGATACGACACCCGTTCAGCTCTATGCCCGAAGCTTTACCAACAGCAGAACAGGAGAGTCTCATTGAAATAGCAACAGATGGATCCCTAAAAGTTGAATTCAACCAGAAGCCACTGCCTGATTTCTGGATCGGACTGGCCACAGAACAGCCTGAGTTAGCCAAACATGCTGTAAAGACGTTGATGCCCTTTGCTACAACATACTTGTGCGAAAGTGGATTCTCAGCTCTGACAAATATGAAAACAAAATACAGAGCAAGACTGTGTTGAAAACGATTTAAGACTCAGACTGTCTCAAATTAAACCAAACATTGCAGAGTTGTGCGCATCTTTCCAAGCACATCCTTCTCATTAAAGCTGTGGTGAGTTTAACTAAATACACTGTTAAATAACTTCGTTATCCCACCATAAAAATATTTAGCAAATTATTCATTTTACACAGGCTAAATTTTTGGATAATTCATAGATTATAAAATAAATGTGTTGCTTAGTAATACTAACATTTACTAATAAACGTCATTTGGTGGTAAATAACAGTTGCATATTATTTTTATTTGATGGGTGCAGTGTTTACAAACACATTTTAAAGGCCGTGTAATTAGGGGGTACTTGGCTTGAGGTCAGATGTCTGAAGGGGTACAGAACTGAAAAAAGTTTGGGAACCACTGATCTAGAGTCAAAACATGAAAAACACATTGAAGTTTTTTATTTATTTAACTTAGCAAAAAGTTCTCTACTCTTTGGATATGGGGCGACATTCAAACTTTTAGTGGAAACAGCTGAGCAGGAATGTTGGTCCCATTACAGCTTCCAGTGCTAACATGTGTTTTATGTACAGAGTTTGTACCAACAGGAGACACACATCAGCTTTTATTTTGAAAGAACCTCGCAAGCGCGTGCACAACCAAACCGCGTGAGCGCTGACTTTTAGAAGTGGAGGCTGCTGGACCGAAGTATAATATTGAACAATTTTATTAGAAATTACAACCATACCTGTTAGAGAACAAACATGTGGTTGGTGGAGGTCTGAAGTGAAGCTCCTGCTCCTACACAGAAAAACACACACACAGTCACGAGACTAGATTATCCAAGCACGCGACAACGAGATGTTGCTGCTAACAGCTACACATGCTAACAGCTACAGACACTAACAGCTTCACACGCTAACAGCTACATATGCTAACAAATACACATGCTAACAGCTAAACATGCTAACAGCTACACATGCTAACAGCTACAGATGCTAACAGCTACACATGCTAACAGCTACAGATGCTAACAGCTCCATATGCTAACAGCTATACATGCTAACAGCTATAGATGCTAACAGCTACAGATGCTAACAACTACAGATGATAACAACTACTAATGCTAACAGCTACAGATGATAACAGCTACACATGCTAACAGCTACACATGCTAACAGCTACAGATGTTAATAGCTACACATGCTAACAGCTACAGATGTTAACAGCTACACATGCTAACAGATACAGATGCTAACAGCTCCACATGCTAACAGCTCCACATGCTAACAGCTACACATGCTAACAGCTACAGATGCTAACAGCTACAGATGTTAACAGCTACACATGCTAACAGCTACAGCTGCTAACAGCTACACATGCTAACAGCTACACATGCTAACAGCTACAGATGCTAACAGAGTGAACTAACTTCCTCTCCACAGACAAGAAGCTGCAGTGTTACAAGCCTCTGGCAGCAGCAGCTTGGAACTAAATCACAGAATAAAGTATTTGACTCACGAGAAGTCTTTTTTCATCAGTAATTGAAATAAATCACGGAGCTAAATCCAGACGTAGCTTCTCATCAGAAGGAAACTCGGTATCTTGTAGCTTCCTTTGTTTCTCTGCTGTAAACCTTGGAGGGTGTCACGGGCAGAGGTGGAAACTCTGCTTCCATCCCCTCATCAACATCTGGGCTAATATAATCATGCATGCTTGCAGCGGTCGAACTTTTAGATCCAGCTAGCTTGTTGTTAGCTACGCTAGCGGTGGATAGTTTGCTGGACTCGTGTTTTCTTCTTTCTGCACCTTCACATCACTCTACAGTGTCTATACACTTATTATCATAATAAGTGTATAGACACTGGTACCTTGTCAGCAGAATGTCTTCTTGTAGCAAACAACTCCCTTTAATATATGAAAATGTGTCAGTTGAATATCAGAGCTCCCAAACTGCGTCCGTTTAGAGCGCCATCTTGATTGAACACGTCCTCATCACTTTTTTTTTTTTTTTTTTTTTACACGTCCTCATCACGAAGGAAAACAAGGCCGACCTGGTGACGTCATGTCCACATATTTACCTGCAGCCACCACCAGGGGGCATTAAAAACAGCTGCATAAAAGGTATTATGCTGGTGAAGATTCTCAGTCGTCCAGGACATGATGAAATCAAAAAAGGCGTTCAATACAGGATCAACTGGACTTTATTTGTTGCAGAAAACGTTTCGACTTCTGTCCAGAAGTCTTTTTCAATTCTGAATGGAAGCTGTGAGAACGAGAAGTTTTATACAGGCTTACAAGTCACGCACCAACATATGAAATTGGAAACTGAAATAACACCACAAATTAACTAACATGCCCATTCTATTTAAATTGACAAAACGACACATCCCAGCTTAACAAAGGGGGGTTTGTAACACATACATGTAAATTGAAAGATCACACCTTAAACAGTAGGAGGTTCCCTTGAGGTCTCTGTTAGAAGACACAAAACTGTATGTAAATTGACAAACAACACCTCCCAAACAACAACAGAGGCTACTCAGAGAACTAAAAGGTATTCAGATTGCTGGTAGAGAAATATGTCTGAGCCAACTGGCAGATGACACAACTCTATTTCTAAAAGATTGCTCTCAAGTAAAGTGTGCTGTTGAGCTGCTTGGTGAATTTTCTGCAGCCTCAGGTCTCAACCTTAACTTATCTAAATGTGAGTTACTCCCTATTAAAACATGTCATGACACAGAGATCTCAGGAATTCCAGTAAAACACAAAGTTAAATATCTTGGTATCTATATTATAAAAGAGGAGGACCAAAGATTAAGTGATAACTTTAATCCCCTTGTTACTGTAATTCAAAAAAAATTCAATTTATGGGTACAGAGAGATTTATCCATCTCCGGTCGTGTATTACTTTCTAAGGCTGAAGGTCTCTCCAGTTTGGTTTATGCGACTTCTGCCCTTGAGGTTCCCAAGGACATCATTTCAAAAGTGGATAAAACATTGTTTGATTTTATTTGGAAAAAAAAGGTTCATCTAATCCGAAAAAATGTTATGATAAATAAGCTGTGCTCTGGTGGGTTTAATGTATTAGACTTACAGACTCTAAACTCCTCCTTTAAAATTAAATGGATCAAAAGATATCTCTTAAATCCAAACTCTTTGTGGAACTTCATTTCAACACATGTATTTGAAGCATTGGGTGGTCTATCTTTTATTTTAAGGTGTAATTACAACATTGACAAAATTCCGATCAAACTCTCCAATTTCCACAAACAGCTGTTTTTGTGCTGGACTCTGGTTCACAAACACAATTTCTCTCCACACAAATACTATATTTGGAATAACAAAGACATTTGTTTTAAACATAAATCTATTTTCTTTAAAAATTGGTTTGACAGAGGAATAGTTCATGTACATCAGTTATTCAACAAAGACGGCAACACTTACTCTTACAGTGAATTTTTAACTACGTATAACTTTCCAGTACTACCAAAAGAATTTGCAATTGTCTTTGATGCAATTCCATCTGGTGTGAAAATGTTGATGTCAAATCCTGTACACAACAGCACAAACTATTTAACTGAAGAATTATTCATTGGTAACTCTGACCCTTTTTTAAGTGAAAAAACAAATAACAAATGTATTAGAGAATTAATAATTAGAGAATGTATTAGTAAACCTGCTTCTATATTCTTCTGGGATAATTTATTTAATGATATCTGTTGGAAAGATGTTTGGTTGTTACCTAGAAAATACTTTATAACTAATAAGATTCGAGAAGTGTCCCTAAAGATTCTGCATAAATGTTATCCTGTAAACTATATAATCTCCAAGTACCGTCCAAACGTAGACCCAATGTGTTCACTCTGCCACAGCTCTGAGGAGACCATCATCCATCTCTTCTGGGACTGTTCTCATACTCAGCTGTTCTGGAAAGACATTTTCATGTATGTAAATAGAAAGTTAGAAATTGACCTACCATTTGACGCTAAAATTATACTGTTTGGTTTCTTTTGTCCAAATATTTCAAGTGAGAAAGTTTTTGTTGTAAATTTAATACTACTCTTAGCCAAATTTTACATCCACAGTTGTAAATTCTCCTTGCTAAAACCTAGATTTATAGTGTTTTCTAATTATATTTCCTCTTACTTAGCTACTTTAAAGTACTGTACTAATGCCAAAGCTTTAAAAACTAAAACAATCTGTAACGAATTTCTGTTGTAAGCTGCCCAAGACACATTTTTGTTTTTGTTTATGTGCCTTTATTCTCTTTTGTGCTATGCATGCCTTAAGTCTCGAGCCATGTTTGACATTGTAAGTTTTTTTTGTACTTGTTTTTTTATAAATAAAAAAAAAAAAACACCAGGGGGCGTCGTCACTACACAAACAAAAGGAACCTGGATTACATGGAAAACAGGATCTAAACAGTTTCCACAAATATTAAAAGAAACATTTCTAATAACTACTAGATAAACTTTTCTGAAAAACAAGAAAACTATTATAAATACGGTGCATTTTGATCAAATTAATTAAACAACAACACTGTTACATGACACAGTGGTTACAAACAACAACTACAGGTAGGTTATTGGTGCATTACTACCACAAACTAGTGAGGAGGTGGACTATAATAATAATAATAATAATAATAATAATAATAATAATAATAATAATAATAATCATCATCATTTTATTTAAAAGCGCCTTTCATGACACCCAAGGACACTTAACAAACCAACACAGTGTAATACAGAGCAAACATTATCAGCGACAAATTGAAATATAAAATACATAAAGGATATAAAATGGTAAGATAAAATACATTTAGTAAAGTTAGTGATAAGCTAGTCTAAAGAGATGGGTTTTCAGGGCAGTCTTGAACAGAGAAAGGGAGGTGGTGTTTCGAAGGTCTGGTGGTAGAGCGTTCCAGAGGTGAGGGGCAGAGCAGGTGAAGGCCCTGCTCCCCATGGTGGAGAGGTGGGCAGAGGGTACATGGAGATGTAGTGAAGAGGAGGACCTGAG
This sequence comes from Garcialebias charrua, assembly GCA_038048925.1. Lineage (NCBI taxonomy): Eukaryota > Metazoa > Chordata > Actinopteri > Cyprinodontiformes > Rivulidae > Garcialebias > Garcialebias charrua. The sequence goes on along the minus strand of JBBPBX010023768.1, from coordinate 19,283 downwards.
AGAGCGTGATGGGATGGAGATTTGTAGGAGGTCAGATAGATAAGGAGGGGCAAGGTTGTGGATAGATTTGAACGTGAGGAGTAGAATTTTGAAGATGATGCGTGATTTAACCGGGAGCCAGTGGAGCTGCTGCAGGACAGGAGTGATGTGATCATAGTAGGAGGTTTGAGTGATGACACGGGCAGCTGAGTTCTGGACCATCTGTAACTTGTGGAGAGATTTGTTGGGGAGGCCGTAGAGAAGGGAGTTGCAGTAATCGATACGGGAAGTCACAAGACTGTGCACCAGGATGGCTGTGGAGCGGGGCGTGAGAGAAGGACGGAGACGGTTAATATTACGGAGGTGGAAATAAGCAGACCGAGTAATATTGTTGATGTGTGAAGTGAAGGAGAGAGTGGTGTCGAGGATGACACCGAGGCTCTTGACCTGAGGGGAGGGGGATAGCAGAGAGTTGTTAAGGGGGACGAGAAGATGTTCTGATTTTGAAATAGAGTTTTTGGTACCGATGAGAATGATTCCTGTTTTGTTGCTGTTTAGTTGAAGGAAATTGTTAGAAAACCAGTGATTTAGCTCGTTGAGACAGTCGGTGAGGATGGAGGGAGGGTGGGTGGAGTTAGGTTTTGATGACAAGTAGAGCTGCGTGTCATCAGCATATTGTTGACTCACTTTGCTGCCCGTGGGTGGTGCGGGTTTTTTGCACGTCGTTGGCTTTGTGGACTGGTGGAGCGGTGGGAGCCGACAGTCTGGGCGTTGGATCCTGTGGGCGTTGGCCACTGGGTAGCGGCCAGGTGGCAGACTGCGCTCGAGAAGCAGGTGGACCTCGTCGCTGGTGTTGGCTTTCGGCTGTCGAGCCGAGGGGCTGTGGCTGCTGGGACGAGGTGCGGTGGTGTGGGAGGATATCGCCGTTGGATCTGCGTTCCTGTGGGGGCCGATCTGCTACCGTGATCCTTGGAGCGTGAAGCTACAGGAACTTTCGGCTGTCGAGCCGAGGGGCTGTGGCTGCTGGGACGAGGTGCGGCGGTGTGTGATTTGTCGCGTTCAGACTGTCATAAAAAATCGGATATGGGTCAGATGGGGCAAAAAAATTGGATTTGGGTCGGATTTGCCTGCAGTGTGAACGTAGCCTCTGAGCTCAAAGGATTTATAGCATCTCATGCAGACACTGTTCTAGAAACTTCACATCACTCTCACTGTAACTCTACATGCTGACACACACATGCATTCTGGGCCTTTTTGCATCTGCAGGACAAAAATACAGAAAACTTTACAGTTTACATTGTAGTGAAAGTTGCTCCGGTCACTTTGGAGGCGTGTCCTGTGTTCACTGTATCAGGTTAAATGGGTTTCAGTTTCCTGCTCTGGTTTGAAACTGGAAATACTCCAAGTCATGAAGGAAGCTGGTGTTTAAATGGAGCCTGTGCAGGAACAACAACTTCTTAGAGTTTGTCTTTTTGTGTCCACAGAGACAAAAGACACTGAGACTCTGAGAGGAGACCAAGAACGTTGAGTCAGCACTTTCTCTGATCCACATGTTTGATCTTCTTCTTCTGTCCACACCAAATGGAGTCTGAACACACTGAACATGTTCACTTTCATCTCTCCTCAGAGTTTTACATCAAACCAGGTGAGTTCACCTGCAAGTGAAGGACTTTCTGTCTGAGGAGGTTCAGGTTGGGGGGNTTAGCCCCGGGACCTACCAGCAGGTTAGGGGGGCCCTGCCAGCGAGGCACACAGCAAACAGATAAGCGCCACAAAATACATTTGAATTGTCTAAAGCAGTGGGTCCCAACCACAAGGCTGAGGACCAGAACCGGGCTTTGGATCATTTGCTGCATCAAAATAGACAAAGTTTCATTTTGATTTATTTTCCTGGTTCTGTTAGTCTGCATGGTATTTTATTTTGAAAATCAGTCCCAGCCTTGTCTCAGTGTGTGTTCTTTTCTTGCAGCTCTCAAAGTAACTTCATGAAAACTGAGTCCAAACCCAACGTTGCTGGAGAACTGGTTTCAAAAAGGAGAAAGGCCTAAAGATGAGGCAGCAGAAGCTCTACAGCTGCCACCAAGAAGAAACAAACCAGAGTCCTCCCATGATGCTTCATGGCATCAGGTGAGGCGCACGTGCTGAGCGCGCTCTGTGTCACATGTAGCAGCTGCTGTCCAGTGAAGCCTGAAACCTTCAAAACTGCTTCAGCACATGGACACTGACCCCTTCATTCTAACACAAGCCTTTGGAGTTTTTACAGAGAAACAACATGTGAACATGAAGGTCATAGCCTCTAAACACGCTGCTCTCAGCGCAGACACATTGAATGAAGTGGTGACCTTCAAGAATTGTCTCTGACCTTCATGTTCACATGTTGTTTCTCTGTAAAAACTCCAAAGGCTTGTGTTAGAATGAAGGGGCTCAGTGTCCATGTGCTGAAGCAGTTTTGAAGGTTTCAGGAAACTGAAACCCATTTAACCTGTTTCAAGTGAACACAGGACACGCCTCCAAAGTGACCGGAGCAACTTTCACCACAATGTAAACTGTAAAGTTTTCTGTATTTTTGTCCTGCAGATGTAAAAAGTCCCAGAATGCAGTGTGTCCCAGCTGTGTGTGTGAGCATGTAGAGTTACAGTGAGAGTGATGTGAAGTTTCTAGAACAGTGTCTGCATGAGATGCTATAAATCCTTTGATGTCAGAGTTTCAGGAGCAGTGATCCACTTTGGTCTCCAACATCCTGACAAGAAACTATCACTGAGTCCACACTGAACAACAAACACACACAGGAGTTCTTCTGCAGCACAAAGCAGCAGCAACATCCTCATCTTCTCACCTACAAACATCCTGGACACTCATTCAACATCTGGAAACAGGAGGCGGAGTCAGGAGCCTACCTGAGACAGGGGGCGGGGCTTAACGAGTGCTGAGACTGGCTGCAGGACAGAAATGTGACCCCAGCGTTCAGCTGGACGCTGACAGGAACAGATCCACGTCAACAAGTTTCTCTCCTCCATCATGTGACGTCTGACACATCAGTCCAGATGTTCACCTGCAGCTCAGGTGTTCCAACAAAGTTGCAGAGCCTCGTTCTTCAGGTGGGAGGGACTCAGTGAAGAACTGAGAGTGTGGCCTGTTCCTAACAGTCTCTATATCCCTGCTCCACCTGTCTTCAGCTCCAACAAGAACCACCTCCACTAAAGCTCCAAAATAAAAGTCCAACATTAAAAACACTCCAGTGCTTTTATTGTGGTGGGAAATGATGCTGTTGTTTCAAGTGTGAACTGTGTTGAAGCTCACAGAGAATTTCTCGAATTTATCTCTCTGACACAAACTTTATTGATCCCTGCAGGAAAACAGCTTGGTACCATCTCCCAACAGAACAGGAAGCAGCTGAGTCCAAACTGAAGAAGAGTGAACATCTGATGATGTCATGGATGAACTTGTTCCACTGAGAACAAGTTTAGAGTTCTTCACTTGTGAAACATTACTTATAAATGTCAATGTGTTCTATCTGTGAGACTCTCTGTGGAGTTAGAGCAGGACTGCTCAAAGTCCGGCCCGCACACGGATCATGTGACACCAAAAACTGACATTTATCTATAAAATCATTTTGTCCTTTTGGACTTCAGAGCTTGATGCAGATGAACTCCTTTTGAATCATTTAAGGACATTTTTATTTTTATACTTTTTAGCTTTAACAGAAACTTGATGAAAAATCTTCTTCAAATGTGTCGTATTAAGAACATTTTTCATCTTTAATTTGTCTGTTTGTGATTTGTATTAAATTTCATGGTGAAAGAATCATAAACGTTTACTAATTTTAGTGTTTTTAAAATAAAAGTCTCTTGACTTCATCATCAATAGAGGGAAACTGGAGCCTTGAAAACCTGGAAAACCACTTTCACATTTTCCAGACATTGAAAACAGAGAATTTGAACTGATCTGATGATTAAAAGATGATTTTTCACAGATTGTGACGTGCACATGTATTAATGCTAGTATTCTGGTACCAGTGAGTCCATGTTCTGCTCCTCCAGTTTACCAGTTTGTTCCTCCTTTCATGACTCAGAGCGTTGAAGCATCAGATCTCTCACTGCTACAATAAATCTTTGCCTCCACCTAAGCAGCTCAGCTCTGAGCGTCTTGTGACTGAAAGATCTCCTGGAATTTCAGGATTCACTCAGGGAAAAATCAGGGACTTTTATTTTGAAATGCTGTGAAGTGTGCCTTCAGTGAGACTTTGAGTGAAGAAGAATGATTTGAATGTTTTCTGTGCTTTCATGGCGTCCTCCCAGCAGCTGAGATGTAACACGTGTCTGTGTTTGTAGTTGCTGTTGTAAAGTGTGAAACAGAACAGGAGGAATGAGTGTGATGCTCTGAACACTGATGATCCTCTGCTGCAGCTTCTATCAGCTCAAATGAAGCTTCAATGTTCAACTGAGTGAATGTGAACACACTGAAGCTTCCACTCACTCACTCAGTGTGTGTCAGTGAATGAAATGTGTGTGTGCTGGCCTGCAGCTCCATGACTCCATCTAGTGGACTGATAGTAGAAGTGCAGCAGCTGATGCAGCTTCCTCTGCCTCACTCTGCTGTCTGACTGCATTCAGCTGAAGCTGAGAAGAAACAAAGAGCCAACCAGAGGAGGAGCAGCTGATCTTTTTACAGCACACATCATGGAAAGGAGGATCAGAGTTGATGTTCACATGAATGATGTGTGTTTCCTCTGCAGGTGAAGCTAGAAAGTGTGAGCTGATGTGAATCCAGCAGCATGGATCAGTGTGAGGACAGAGAGGAGGGAGTCCCTTCCTCTAAAACCACTCTGTGTGGGGAACATGAGAGCCAGAGCAAAGGTCAGAGGTCACAGCTCCAACTGTCCACCACTCTTCTCCATGTCAGAGCTCAGCACTCACTCTTTAAACAAATGTTTCATCTTTGGTGTCCAAAATTATTCTTAGGTTGTTTTTTTTTCACATGGTGGTGTTGTAGTTTATTTTATTTTATTTGTATGTTTTTTTATTTATTTTATTATAGTTTGTATTTTCTTTTGTTGCTAAATGTTAATTGTATTTTAAGGGTTTTTGTGTAACAAATATCCCATCTGAGAATGGCCATTATAAAATTGCTTAAACTATGAAAGCTAAAGTTTTTTAATTAACAGGTGGATTTTGTCAAACTAAACAATAGAAATAATTAAACTGAACTTGAACTGTTTGTTACAGAATCACCCTCTTTTCAAGAAACAAGCTGCTAAATTACAGTAAGTCCATATCAGTGATTGAAAAATGTTTATTTCATTTGATACATGTGAGCTTAATTCAATTATTTTTAATATCAGAATCAATCTGACACCCAAAGCTGAACTTGGACCTGGACCCAGCTGTGTCCTTTAAGAACAACTGGTCAAAGTTTCTTCCTCTTGATTTCAAACAAAGAGTTTCCTCCAACAACCAGTAAGTTTCTCTCAGAGTCCAGTCGAGGCTGGATGATATTAAAGATAATAGTTTGTGACAAGGAGTATTCTTTGAAAACGTAGTGATTACTTGTTTTACTGAAGGATGAAATCACTTATTGCGGTGTATTTTTTTTATTTTTTTTTGTGGAGGTAACTTTGCTTCTTCCAGGTAGATCCATTGAATGCAAATGTTTCAAGTGGTGGAGAATGGAACTGGATTACACAGCTTTTCTCATCAGGAGGGAGAATCCCTGAATGAAGAGACTGACGACGGACCCCCACACCAGACTGGGTCCTGCTGAAGGTGATTATACAAAGATGGACAGGACCCCACCAGGTGGTGGAAAGAAAATCACACCCCGTCTGTCTCCAGAGGAAGAGCAACATCTATTATGACTACAGCCAGTGCACCCCTGCAAAGGAGCTAAATCAATCGCTGAGCTAGGTTGAGACCAATCTGGTCGAGCAGAGCTCCCCACTTTGTCAGGACAAGTGGCCTGACTCAAAACAGTCAGAGGCTAAAGAGGAGAATGAAGTCTCCAAGCCCTGACACACACACATAAAGAACTGGACTTATTCTTTATTCCCCCAAGAAGAAGCAAGAAGACTGACCCACTGACTAAGGGCTCTCCAGCGCACACACGTCACTAGAAAAGTTTAAACCATATTGATATAGAGACTTTGACACACATGAAGACATCTCCACGGTCCTAGTAATTATATAGCTGAGCATTAAATGGACCCCTCATCTGTGACGTGAATGTTCGCTACGGCAGCACGAGTCGGCAAATGTGTTTCCATCTGTCGTTTTGCGCATCTGCTCATTTTCGAAGATCCCAAAAACCACCTCAAGCGAGCGTATAAACTTTTTGGCGAACTTGAGAAAGTAAATACGGATTTTGCCGTTTCCATTAAGCTTTTCTGCTGCGATACTTCAAAATGCGCACCTAGAAACCTTGATGGAAACACGGCTATTGACAAACGCCCCCTGAGCTCTGATCTTCTGCCCCTTTTATTCAGCCGCGCGTCACTGTGGTAAAGTTAGTTTTATGTTGGACATTCAAGCTCCGTGGCTTCACCGGTTGTTCCTCTCGTTCGATCTGATGCAGCAGTCTGATTTCGGTCAGCCAAACTCAAAGGAGAGGAAGACACCGCTGAAGCCAGGGAGCTCGAATGTCCAACGTAAAACTAACTTTACCACGGTCGGTGCATCCCCTGACTGTTATTACAAGCAGTCAAAGCTTCATTAAAAATGTTGGGGGTTTGTTCGGGTTCGGAAATTAATAATTTCTGTTCATTATTGTTAATTTGTCGAGTCGGGTGGGGTTCGGAAATTATGGCTACGGGCTGGGCCGGATCAGATTTTTTTTGGCCTGAATGCAACTCTACTTATTGTAGAATAATTGCAAAAGTCAACATATGTAGACGCCAACTCTAGAATTAAAATACGTTTAGAAAAACGTATTTTTTGCTTTTAACTATACAGTATTTTAAATCTGTTAACATGTTTCTTTTTCTTCCAGGCGTAGTTTTTAACCTTTCCAATCTTTTGAGTTATTGGATGTGGAGTGTTCAGTAGAGGACGAGAAAATAAACTACAGTATTTTCTTAAAGAATTCTTAAAGAAGAAAAACCTCTTTTCTCTTTACATGCTGCCATTAGGATCAATCATTGCACGTCATAATCTGGCTTTTCACATGTATGCAGACGATTTACAAATCTATCTGCCAGTCACTCCCAACCCCTCACTCAGTTCAAACACTCTTGTCAACTGCTTAAATGACATTAAGCACTGGCTCTCTCAAAACTTCCTCCACCTAAACACAGATAAAACTGAATGCATTTTATTTGGTGCACCTGATGACACCAGCAACATCCTTCCCAGTCCCAGTGTTGGTTTTCCCCTCCCCCACTTCAACCCGGTGGTCAGAAATCTTGGAGTGCAGCTTGACTCCAACTTAAAGTTTGATAAACAGATCAGTTCTGTTGTCAAGACCAGCTTTTTCCAGCTCCGTCTGCTCTCCAAAGTCAAGTCATTTCTCAGCCGTGGTGATCTGGAGAAGGCCATCCATGCCTTTGTGACCTCCAGACTTGACTATTGTAATGCTTTGTATGTTGGTATTAATCAATCCTCCATCTCCCGTTTACAGCTTGTACAGAACTCTGCCGCGCGCTTTTTGACCAACACACGAAAATATGAACACATCACTCCTGTCCTGTCCTCTCTACACTGGCTCCCGGTTCAGTTCAGGATACAGTTCAAGCTGCTCCTGTTTGTTTTCAAAGCTCTGAATGGACTTGCTCCTCTCTACATCTCAGAACTTTTGAAAGCCCATCAGCCCGGCAGAGATTTACGATCTGCCAGTCAACACCTGCTGGAGGTGCCTCGCTCAAGGTACAAACAATGGGGAGACCGGTCATTTTCTGTTGCCGGCCCAAAAGCCTGGAACAGCCTCCCCCTTGAGCTGCGTGCCACCTCTGATCTGACTCTGTTCAAAACCAGACTGAAGACCCACTTGTTCAAAAAAGCTTTCAGTGTGTAACTTTTATTACTTTTGGTATTTTAGTATGTAGCATTTTTATTTCCATTGCCTTCTTTTATTACTGTTGTTTTTTATTCTATTTTCACTGATTTATTGTTCCAGTTTATTCATCTTTTTATCCTGTTAAGCACCTTGGTCAATGCAAGGCATTGTAGGAAGGTGCTATACAAATAAAGTTTATTATTATTATTATTATAATTGTGATGATTCTTTTTGCCAAAGGGAAGGCTGGTTTCTTGCTTTTTTCTTTTAGTTCTTTGATGTGCGTTGTTTTCTTGGGGATTAGTCATTCATGATGCGGTCCTTTAGAGGTGGGAGATATAGAATTTTTCACTCCTTTCAGTATTTCTTTGTTTTTGGTTCAATATTTGTTACAGATTTTCTCTCGTTCTCTCTCGGGAAATGCTCGTTTTTTCCAACACATTCAATTTTTTATTCTATTTTTATCCTTGCTATTAAAATTTCACCCCTCTGACCCTTTAACCCCCCCTTCCTGTCTGTCTGTCTCTCACACAAGCTCATGACCTCGTTGTCCTTAAGCACGGTGGAAGCACAAAGAGTGAAAAAGGTACAGGCGAGGTCTTGAATTTCCAAAGTGTCACAGATGATTTTCTAAACCTAAATGCCAGCTGACGAGGTAATCCTGAGTACAACAAGCTTTCTGCTGCCGGAGTCACTTTGTGCTCGTTTATGTGATGATGAGCAGGAGGGAGAGGACCGTGACAGAAAAAACACGATATAATGAAAATATTACCATGGACAAGAACATATTTATTCCCCTTGAGAGTATCAGAAAAATGTCAGGGCTGCAACCACTCTGCGGCTGCAGATACGCTTCTTCTCTGTGACTCTGGCAACATTTTTTAGCCTTTTGTGTTGGGAGGGCTTTGCTTTGACTTGTCGAGCATGACGTCTGACTGAGACGGTGAGAAAATGTCTCCACATCATTGCATTCAGTTTTTATTCACAATTTGTTTACTGTCCCAACTTTTTTGGAATCCGGTTTGTACATTGCAGCAAAAAGCTGCAGAAGGGTGATTTTTGCACCTCTGTTTGAAAAGAGTGTCACCTTTTTGTTTGCTTTAGATGTTTATGAGTCATAAAAGCACAAAGCTGCTGCACTCAGAGAGCACTTTCTCTATTTTTATACGTGTGTAGTTTGCAAGCTTAATCACGACAGAAACATGGACAAACACAAAATGGCCTTTGTGGACTTTGTATGGAGGAAAAGTTGGGCCAAAACATCTTAGAAAAGCTGTCTAAAGTTAAAACA
>JBBPBX010023767.1:0-40263 GCA_038048925.1 Garcialebias charrua | reverse complement strand
AGCCACAGTTAGTTGTTGTGTGAACATGTTTCACACACAACACACAGGAGGTGTGGAGAGAGGAGAGCAACATCACAGCAACACGTTGCTGCTTTCAAAGCAACACTTGTGTTTGTGCTGCAACAACAACTATTAGTCATGACAGAAGATCAATGAAGTGTCTGAGCAGCTGCTGGACCATGTGACCCCGGGGTCAAACATCTGCAGCTCTTCATCTTCTTCTAGTGGCTCTTCATCACCTTTTGATTCATTTCACTTCTATTGATTTATTCACTTGATCTTGAAGGTCCAGGTGAAACTTTAACATCAAGTTCTCCAGATGTTTCAATCATTTGTCAACATCAAGTTCTCCAGATGTTTCAATCATTTGTCAACATCAAGTTCTCCAGATGTTTCAATCATTTGTCAACACAAACATGTGTCACAGCCACGTGCACATCCCTCACATCCCAGTGCACGTTGGGGTCTCCTGCTGCTCCACAAAGGTCTGGACCATGTGAAGACCTTGTTGGAAAGCAAAGGTCTGGACCATGTGAAGACCTTGTTGGAAAACAAAGGTCTGGACCATGTGAAGACCTTGTTGGAAAACAAAGGTCTGGACCATGTGAAGACCTTGTTGGAAAACAAAGGTCTGGACCATGTGAAGACCTTGTTGGAAAACAAAGGTCTGGACCATGTGAAGACCTTGTTGGAAAACAAAGGTCTGGACCATGTGAAGACCTTGTTGGAAAACAAAGGTCTGGACCATGTGAAGACCTTGTTGGAAAACAAAGGTCTGGACCATGTGAAGACCTTGTTGGAAAACAAAGGTCTGGACCATGTGAAGACCTTGTTGTAAAACAAAGGTCTGGACCATGTGAAGACCTTGTTGTAAAACAAAGGTCTGGACCATGTGAAGACCTTGTTGTAAAACAAAGGTCTGGACCATGTGAAGACCTTGTTGGAAAGCAAAGGTCTGGACCATGTGAAGACCTTGTTGGAAAACAAAGGTCTGGACCATGTGAAGACCTTGTTGGAAAGCAAAGGTCTGGACCATGTGAAGACCTTGTTGGAAAACAAAGGTCTGGACCATGTGAAGACCTTGTTGGAAAGCAAAGGTCTGGACCATGTGAAGACCTTGTTGGAAAACAAAGGTCTGGACCATGTGAAGACCTTGTTGGAAAGCAAAGGTCTGGACCATGTGAAGACCTTGTTGGAAAGCAAAGGTCTGGACCATGTGAAGACCTTGTTGGAAAGCAAAGGTCTGGACCATGTGAAGACCTTGTTGGAAAGCAAAGGTCTGGACCATGTGAAGACCTTGTTGGAAAGCAAAGGTCTGGACCATGTGAAGACCTTGTTGGAAAACAAAGGTCTGGACCATGTGAAGACCTTGTTGTAAAACAAAGGTCTGGACCATGTGAAGACCTTGTTGGAAAACAAAGGTCTGGACCATGTGAAGACCTTGTTGGAAAGCAAAGGTCTGGACCATGTGAAGACCTTGTTGGAAAACAAAGGTCTGGACCATGTGAAGACCTTGTTGGAAAGCAAAGGTCTGGACCATGTGAAGACCTTGTTGGAAAGCAAAGGTCTGGACCATGTGAAGACCTTGTTGGAAAACAAAGGTCTGGACCATGTGAAGACCTTGTTGGAAAACAAAGGTCTGGACCATGTGAAGACCTTGTTGGAAAGCAAAGGTCTGGACCATGTGAAGACCTTGTTGGAAAACAAAGGTCTGGACCATGTGAAGACCTTGTTGGAAAGCAAAGGTCTGGACCATGTGAAGACCTTGTTGGAAAACAAAGGTCTGGACCATGTGAAGACCTTGTTGGAAAACAAAGGTCTGGACCATGTGAAGACCTTGTTGGAAAGCAAAGGTCTGGACCATGTGAAGACCTTGTTGGAAAACAAAGGTCTGGACCATGTGAAGACCTTGTTGTAAAGCAAAGGTCTGGACCATGTGAAGACCTTGTTGTAAAGCAAAGGTCTGGACCATGTGAAGACCTTGTTGTAAAGCAAAGGTCTGGACCATGTGAAGACCTTGTTGGAAAGCAAAGGTCTGGACCATGTGAAGACCTTGTTGGAAAACAAAGGTCTGGACCATGTGAAGACCTTGTTGGAAAACAAAGGTCTGGACCATGTGAAGACCTTGTTGGAAAACAAAGGTCTGGACCATGTGAAGACCTTGTTGGAAAGCAAAGGTCTGGACCATGTGAAGACCTTGTTGGAAAACAAAGGTCTGGACCATGTGAAGACCTTGTTGGAAAACAAAGGTCTGGACCATGTGAAGACCTTGTTGTAGAAAACAAAGGTCTGGACCATGTGAAGACCTTGTTGGAAAACAAAGGTCTGGACCATGTGAAGACCTTGTTGGAAAACAAAGGTCTGGACCATGTGAAGACCTTGTTGGAAAACAAAGGTCTGGACCATGTGAAGACCTTGTTGTAAAACAAAGGTCTGGACCATGTGAAGACCTTGTTGTAAAACAAAGGTCTGGACCATGTGAAGACCTTGTTGGAAAACAAAGGTCTGGACCATGTGAAGACCTTGTTGGAAAACAAAGGTCTGGACCATGTGAAGACCTTGTTGGAAAACAAAGGTCTGGACCATGTGAAGACCTTGTTGGAAAACAAAGGTCTGGACCATGTGAAGACCTTGTTGGAAAACAAAGGTCTGGACCATGTGAAGACCTTGTTGGAAAACAAAGGTCTGGACCATGTGAAGACCTTGTTGGAAAACAAAGGTCTGGACCATGTGAAGACCTTGTTGGAAAACAAAGGTCTGGACCATGTGAAGACCTTGTTGGAAAACAAAGGTCTGGACCATGTGAAGACCTTGTTGTAAAACAAAGGTCTGGACCATGTGAAGACCTTGTTGAAAACAAAGGTCTGGACCATGTGAAGACCTTGTTGGAAAACAAAGGTCTGGACCATGTGAAGACCTTGTTGAAAACAAAGGTCTGGACCATGTGAAGACCTTGTTAGAAAACAAAGGTCTGGACCATGTGAAGACCTTGTTGGAAAACAAAGGTCTGGACCATGTGAAGACCTTGTTAGAAAACAAAGGTCTGGACCATGTGAAGACCTTGTTGGAAAACAAAGGTCTGGACCATGTGAAGACCTTGTTGGAAAACAAAGGTCTGGACCATGTGAAGACCTTGTTGGAAAACAAAGGTCTGGACCATGTGAAGACCTTGTTGGAAAACAAAGGTCTGGGAGATCTAGATGAGCTGGACAAGTGTCACTTTATGGTGGAGAAGACAAGTCACTTGAACACGCTGAACAAAAGTGTCCAGGGAAAGACAAGCACCACTTTGCACATCTGGAGGAGGTACACACACACTGTGTACTTATTGTGTGTACTTGTTGTGTGTACTTACTTATTGTGTGTACTTATTGTGGGTACTTATTGTGGGTACTTATTGTGTGTACTTGTTGTGTGTACTTGTTGTGTGTACTTATTGTGTGTACTTATTGTGTGTACTTATTGTGTGTGCTTATTGTGTGTACTTATTGTGTGTACTTATTGTGTGTACTTATTGTGTGTACTTATTGTGTGTAATTATTGTGTGTACTTATTGTGTGTACTTATTGTGTGTACTTATTGTGTGTAATTATTGTGTGTACTTATTGTGTGTACTTATTGTGTGTAGTTATTGTGTGCACTTATTGTGTGTACTTATTGTGTACACTTATTGTGTGTACTTATTGTGCATACTTATTGTGTGTACTTATTGTGTGTACTTATTGTGTGTACTTATTGTGTGCACTTATTGTGTGTACTTATTGTGTGTACTTATTGTGCGTACTTATTGTGTGCACTTATTGTATGTACTTATTGTGCGTACTTATTGTGTGCACTTATTGTGTGTACTTATTGTGTGCACTTATTGTGTGTACTTATTGTGTGTACTTATTGTGTGCACTTATTGTGTGTACTTATTGTGTGTACTTATTGTGTGTACTTATTGTGTGCACTTATAGTGTGTACTCATTGTATGTACTTATTGTGTGTCATTATTGTGTGTAATTATTGTGTGTAATTGTTGTGTGTCATTGTGTGTAATTATTGTGTGTAATTATTGTGTATCATTATTGTGTGTAATTATTGTGTATCATTGTGTGTCATTATTGTGTGTCATTATTGTGTGTACCTATTGTGTGTACTTATTGTGTGTCATTATTGTGTATAATTATTGTGTGTCATCATTGTGTGTCATTAATGTGAGCACTAATTGTGTGTTATTAATGTGTGTAATTATTGTGTGTCATTATTGTGTGTAATTATTGTGTGTAATTATTGTGTGTACTTATTGTGTGTACTTATTGTGTGTCATTGTGTGTCATTATTGTGTGTCATTATTGTGTGTAATTATTGTGTATCATTATTGTGTGTCATTGTGTGTCATTATTGTGTGTACTTAATGTGTGTCATTATGTGTCATTATTGTGTGTCATTATTGTGTCACGATCCATTTAGGTTTGAACCCAAAAAGCAGGCAGGATGACCGAAGCAGGAGATGTCTTTTAAACCAAAAATTATTTATTTTTAAACAACACAAAACAAAAGCTGACGTGGCAGCAAAAAACTTACAAACTAACAAGTCGGTAAACAGGATGGGTACAGATTAGGCAGGCAAACAGAAGGACCGTGTTGTCTGTGATAACAGAGCTGAAACCAAAGAACAATGGCTGTGTCTCAATTCAGGGGCTGCGTCCTCATGAGGACCCAGCCTAGCTGGGCCGAGTAGGCCACGCACTCACAAGGCCGGGTGGGCTGGACGAAACTGCTGAAATGGGACGGTCTAGCCTTCAGGTTTGCCGGCCTTGAAGTGGGTGGGGCATTCTCTTGAAGTGGGTGGGAAGTTCTTGTGTGCGCGCTTGGTGTGTGTGTGTGGAAAGAGAAGGAACGCCGCTAAAGAATATTAGTTAGCTGAATACATGTACAGTATATATATTAGTGTTTCTGAGTTTACTGTTTGTTAAGAGTCAGAGTCAGAGTCAGAGAGAATTTATTGTCATTTGCACCGCATGTAGTACATGTGTTGAAAACGAGATTATGTACACAGGGTCCCAGTTACATCCAACAACAAATGCAAGAGAAAAACAATAATAACATCTAGGATTAACTAAGAGAGACATCAGCTAGTAATACACTAAGCCCTAATGTAGTAGAAAAACATCATTATAAACAGCAGCACGAACATGAGCAGATGGTCACAGATGAACGCAGCAACAAGAAACAGATCAGTATCAGCATGATGTGACATTTTGCAGTGTTTATTCTTATTTTTTATTTATTCATGAGTCTGACAGCCTCAGGGTAGAAGCTGTTCCTCAGTCTAGTGGTTCTACATTTGATGCTCCTCAACCTCCGTCCCGAGGGGAGTGGTGCAAAGAGTGAGTGTGCTGGGTGAGTGAGGTCTTTCATGATGCAGGTGGCTCTTTTTCTGCATCTGGAGGTGTAAATGTCTGTGATGGTGGGGAGACTGACTCCCACAGACTTCTGTGCAGCCTTCACCACTCTTTGTAGAGCTTTCCTCTCTGCAACTGTGCAGCCTCCATGCCACACGTTGATGCTGGAGCACAGGACGCTCTCCACTGCACACCTGTAGAACGAGGTGAGGACTGAGCTTCTCAGACCAGCTCGTCTCAGCCGTCTGAGGAAGTAGAGTCTCTGATGACCTTTCTTGATCAGGCTGGTGGTGTTATTGCTCCAGCTGAGGTTATCATTCAAGTGTACACCCAGGTATTTGTAGCTGGAGACCACCTCCACCGCAGATCCACCTATATACAGTGGGGTGTGGGTGTGTTTGTTCCTTCTGAAGTCCACAATCATCTCCTTCGTCTTCTTCACATTCATGTGAAGGTTGTTCTCTTTGCACCAGCTCTCCAGATGTTCCACCTCCTGTCTGTAGCTGGATTCATCATTATCTGTGATGCATCCCACCACAGCTGTATCATCTGCAAACTTAACAATATGACAGCCTGGATGTGTGGCTGTACAATCATATGTGAGCAGAGTGAACAGAAGAGGGCTCAGCACACATCCTTGAGGAGAGCCAGTGCTGAGGGTGATGGTGGAGGAGGAGAAGTTGTGGATCTTCACGGACTGTGGTCTGTTTGTTAAGAAGTCTAAGACCCAGTTACAAATAGAGGGGCTTAGTCCAAGTGTGGATAGTTTGTCTATCAGAGTTTGGGGGATCATGGTGTTGAAGGCAGATGTGAAGTCCACAAAGAGCAGACGCACGTATGAGTCCTTCTGATCCAGGTGGGTGAGAGCAGTGTGGACCACGGAGGAGATGGCGTCCTCTGTTGATCGGTTCTCACGGTATGCATATTGATGAGGGTCCTCGTTGATGTTGACGGCTGTCTTGATGTGGGACATGACCAGTTTCTCAAAACATTTAGCGACTATCGGGGTGAGAGCCACCGGTCTATAGTCATTCAGACCAGTCACTGTGGAGCTTTTTGGGACTGGGATGATGGTGGCAGTCTTCAGGCAGGTGGGAACTGACTCCAGTGCAAGTGAGGTGGTGAAGATGTCAGCCAGCACCTCACAGAGCTGGTCCGCACATTCCTTCAGAACTTTCCCTGGGATGTTGTCTGGACCCGTAGCTTTATGAGGGTTGATCCTTCTGAGACTGCCTCTCACTTCTGCTGCGGTCACTTTGAGGTGCTCCTCGTCTGGTGATGAGGTGAGTCTGGTGCTAGTTGGTCTGTTTGGATCATCAAAACGTGCATAAAACTTATTGAGGGCATCATCAATCAGGGAGAGTCGGGGGAGAAGAGAGGGGGCAGGGGGAGAGTCCCTATGTGACGCGGAAACGAGGGTGCGCGCGCACTATGTGACGTATTGTTTGTCGAAAAAAAAAAGAAAAGACCCGCGAGGTCGTGGACTATGGAAGAGAAACTCATTGTAGCTGTGTGTTCGCGACAATTCCTTCACGACCAGTCAAGTCTGCTCGACAGAGACGGAAATAAAAAGCTCCTCCTCGCCTGGCGGAGTGCAGTGAGGACTCCGTGCGCAGGGCTCTGTATACCGGTAAGCTCCTCCCACACACCCAGCAGCTTCTTGGCGTCTGGCGTTCAGCTCTGGACATGCTGCATTCACAAGTGCGTCCACTTGCGTGCGTGAGGAGCTTTTTGGAGGTTGAAAACGCTGCTTGGTGTGACTACACCATTAGAGGTGGAGCAGCTCGGTGGTGCGTAAGCGCCAGTGTATCTTTCTGTTTTATACTTTTTAGATTTTAATGTCGAATATTTATTGTTTTAGGCCCCTGCTGTTTGTCCTTGCTGTGTGTTTGCTGCTGTCCGGATGGTCCCGACTGGTTCTGCCCTCCATCTGGGTCGTTCGACTGCCGACTGGTCCTGTGTTGGTGTTCGCTGTCTGGACGGTGTGGAGCAGGCTGCATCACGCGTCCTACGGGCTGAACTGGACCGATGTCCAGCTCAACTAACTGAACGGGTGTCGGCTGGAGTGGCGTCTCTTCCGGAGCGACAGATCAGACCAGGGTGGACTTTGGACTGTCGTGTGATCATAAAAGGATCCCTCCAGGCGGTGACTGAATACTGTTTTGGTGTGGGAAATGTGTGTGTGTATGATTTTCTTTCCTGTTTTATACTGATATGAATTGCACTTTTTAACTGAGCGAGAACTGCCTTTTAAAACTGTAACTATTTAGTATTTTATGTAATTAAACAATTGTGGTGCCAGTGTGTGAATCTGTCTCAAGCCTCCTCTGCAACGGGTCTATGTGCCTGAAGGGTAACTTTTAGTAAAGTTTTAACCAAATTCACTTTTTTTTTTATTAAAAATAGATTATTTATAAACTAAAGTTCCCTATTTTTATCCTTACCCATCCGGCTACATTATATATTGAACTGGGCTGTCATGAAAGAGTCCAGACTGAGGAGAACCTCACACATGTTCAGTCTGTCATATTTCATAAACATAACATCATTCTTACCACGCCAGTGTAATATCTGAGCCCAACCACTGTTCCCCTCAGGCTTCCAAACTGCACACTGCCGTCCGCCTCCTCAGACGAGGCGGCCCTGATGGCCTGGGTCAGGGTCTCCGGACTGGTCCCAGTGAAGTCCTCCTCATCGTCAGAGTCCCAGCCGAACCTCCACCAGCGGTTAGACATTATAGTCACGCTGAAAGAAAACAGTCACTTTATCGCAAGTTTAACTCATCTCTCCTGGTCGGCTTCAGGTCAGATAGAAGGAAGATGTGTGAGCATGTAAATACAGTAACAACAGTTTTCAAAAGTTTAAATTAAAAAACCATTCTTACTGTTAATTCTCACTCTCTCGGCTGTCGTACACTTCGCTAAGATGCTAGGAGCTCGATGTTCCTGAAGCGGGAACTTCGTTGATGTTTGGATTTGAGCTGAGTCATCAAGCTAACATCAGTCAATTTTACACTTCCGTTTGGAATCTTCAAAATAAAAGCTTGGGCCTGCGTGACCTAAAAGTTTTACTTATACCGTACTGTACAGTTTTGATATGTGAAGGCATAACATTTTAATTTATTTTACAAAAACCTCTTTGTATAAAATACAGATATAACTGACTAAAACACAACCAACAAACAAAACAATTTATTTATGTTTTTTCAGTCAAGGCTTTTTGGAAATTGTCTCTTTCATTGTATTTGTTCATTAACGTTGCAATGTTTTATACTTTGCATTATATTTACACTGGATGTGCAAAAAAATGCTGAATCATAAAAACGGTAAGCAAAAATCTGCTACTGAAACAACAGATCCATCCATAGTTTGTGTCAATATTATCCATCCATCCATCCATCCATCCATCCATCCATCCATCCATCCATCTTACCACTTCTTTCTTTTCAGGTCATGGGGGCCACTGGTGCCCATATCCAGCAGTCATTGTGTGAGAGGTGGGGGACAACACCCTGGACAGGTCTCCAGTCCATCACAGGGACAGAGAGAGACAAACAACAATTCTCACTCACCAGTCAGCCATGTTTTTGGTCTGTAAAAGGAAATCCATGCATGAATAAAGTGAACAACAAGACAGTTGGAGTCAGTCTCTCCACCATCACAGACATCTGCACCAGCAGATTTAGGAAAAGAGCCACCTGCATCATGAAGGACCCCATTCACCCAGCACATACACTTTTTGCCCCACTCCCCTCAGGAAGGAGGTTGTGCATCATTAAGTGTAGAACCACTAGACTGAGGAACAGCTTCTACCCTGAAGCTGTTAGACTCATGAATATCTGACCAGGATAATCACTGTAAGAAAAAAACAGAAAAATCACTGTAATTACATGCACTAATTGGTGATATGCAACTTATCTGTGCTGCTGATCTCATGCTGCTGCTGATCTCATGCTGCTGGTGCTGTTGATCTCATGCTGCTGGTGCTGTTGATCTCATGCTGCTGGTGCTGTTGATCTCATGCTGCTGGTGCTGTTGATCTCATGCTGCTGGTGCTGTTGATCTCATGCTGCTGGTGCTGTTGATCTCATGCTGCTGATGATCACGTGCTTCTGGTGCTGTTGATCTCATGCTGCTGGTGCTGTTGATCTCATGCTGCTGGTGCTGTTGATCTCATGCTGCTGGTGCTGTTGATCTCATGCTTCTGGTGCTGTTGATCTCATGCTGCTGATGATCTCATGCTTCTGGTGCTGTTGATTTCAGGCTGCTGTTGATCTCATGCTGCTGATGATCACATGCTTCTGGTGCTGTTGATCTCATGCTGCTGCTGATCTCATGCTGCTGGTGCTGTTGATCTCATGCTGCTGATGATCACATGCTTCTGGTGCTGTTGATCTCATGCTGCTGATGATCACATGCTTCTGGTGCTGTTGATCTCATGCTGCTGGTGCTGTTGATCTCATGCTGCTGATGATCACATGCTTCTGGTGCTGTTGATCTCATGCTGCTGCTGTGATCTCATGCTGCTGGTGCTGTTGATCTCATGCTGCTGATGATCACATGCTTCTGGTGCTGTTGATCTCATGCTGCTGATGATCACATGCTTCTGGTGCTGTTGATCTCATGCTGCTGGTGCTGTTGATCTCATGCTGCTGATGATCACATGCTTCTGGTGCTGTTTATCTCAGGCTGCTGTTGATCTCATGCTGCTGATGATCACATGCTTCTGGTGCTGTTGATCTCATGCTGCTGATGATCACATGCTTTTGGTGCTGTTGATCTAATGCTGCTGCTGATCTCATGCTGCTGATGCTGTTGATCTCATGCTGCTGATGCTGTTGATCTCATGCTGCTGATGATCACATGCTTCTGGTGCTGTTGATCTCAGGCTGCTGTTGATCTCATGCTGCTGATGATCACATGCTTCTGGTGCTGTTGATCTCATGCTGCTGATGATCACATGCTTTTGGTGCTGTTGATCTAATGCTGCTGCTGATCTCATGCTGCTGGTGCTGTTGATCTCATGCTGCTGATGATCACATGCTTCTGGTGCTGTTGATCTCATGCTGCTGATGATCACATGCTTCTGGTGCTGTTGATCTCATGCTGCTGATGATCACATGCTTTTGGTGCTGTTGATCTAATGCTGCTGCTGATCTCATGCTGCTGCTGATCTCATGCTGCTGTTGATCTCATGCTGCTGTTGATCTCATGCTGCTGCTGATCTCATGCTGCTGCTGATCTCATGCTGCTGCTGATCTCATGCTGCTGCTGATCTCATGCTTCTGGTGCTGTTGGTCTCATGCTGCTGTTGATCTCATGCTGCTGCTGATCTCATGCTGCTGCTGATCTCATGCTGCTGCTGATCTCATGCTGCTGCTGATCTCATGCTTCTGGTGCTGTTGGTCTCATGCTGCTGTTGATCTCATGCTGCTGCTGATCTCATGCTGCTGTTGATCTCATGCTGCTGCTGATCTCATGCTGCTGCTGATCTCATGCTGCTGCTGATCTCATGCTGCTGCTGATCTCATGCTTCTGGTGCTGTTGGTCTCATGCTGCTGTTGATCTCATGCTGCTGCTGATCTCATGCTGCTGCTGATCTCATGCTGCTGCTGATCTCATGCTGCTGCTGATCACATGCTTCTGGTGCTGTTGGTCTCATGCTGCTGTTGATCTCATGCTGCTGCTGATCTCATGCTGCTGTTGATCTCATGCTGCTGATGATCTCATGCTGCTGCTGATCTCATGCTGCTGCTGATCTCATGCTGCTGCTGATCACATGCTTCTGGTGCTGTTGGTCTCATGCTGCTGTTGATCTCATGCTGCTGCTGATCTCATGCTGCTGATGATCACATGCTTCTGGTGCTGCTGATCACATGCTGCTGTATTCATTCATATCTATGTGCTCACCAGACTCATGTTCGGCTGCTGTTGATACACTGTACTATTGTTTTACAATATTAATGTTTAATGTATATCCCGGTCCGGGGCCTTTCTGGGTGGAGTTTGCATGTTCTCCCCGTGCATGCGTGGGTTTCCTCCGGGTACTCCGGTTTCCTCCCACAGACCAAAAAACATGCTTGTTAGGCTGATTGGTGACTCTAAATTGACCCTAGGTGTGAGTGTGAGAGTGGATGGTTGTTTGGTGTGAGTGAGACAGGTCCCTCTTGTAAATGAGTCCCCGTGACTCAACGAGGCTAGCTTGTATAAATAAAGGTTGAATGAATATCACTGAATATCTTAGATCCTTACTGTATCTTTAGATTTTTTTTTTTCATTTACCCTTTATTTATCCAGGTAGTCTCATTGAGCCACGAGAACTCATTTTCAAGAGAGACCTGTTTTAGGGAGCAGTGGGGGTTAAGGGCCTTGCTCAGGGGCCCAGAGTGGGTGAAGGAGGGTGGAGGCAGGTGTGGGTGTTTCACCTTTTTCCACCCACATTTTTTGGTTTTGTTAGATACATATATTTTGCCATTTTTGGGTGTAACTGGGACTTTGCGTACACAGTTTCTTTCCACTTCATGTACCACATGTGATGCAAATGGCAATCAAGATGACTAGACTCGACTTTTTTTAAGTTGGCATTATAATTGTCAGACCGTCATGATCTTATTTTGAAAATACATTTTACGTCGTTCCTGCGAGTTGTACTTGACGTAATGCGCACAACCACATGCGCACAACTGATTAGAATTTTCGCAAGCGCTACGGATGCCGCAAAGGTTCGGACTTCTGGCTTTCTTCTTCAGCGAGGTTCCGCTTCCTCTGGCAGGTTGCTCCCCGGACCGAACCGAGCGGAGAACCGTGCTGGGAGAACCGGGGGGAGACGCCTGAATGAGCCTGTGCTTCGCCCACAGCCCGCTTCTTCTGAACAGCTCTCACCTGCTCGTTTTTACTCACTGACAGCAGCTAGTGCCGGTAAGTTGAACCCAAACCGTCTCCGTCATTTATGGAAGTTGAAGAACTTCTTCCACATTTTCAAAGTCCCGTTTCCTTAAAAGTGGTGAAAGTTTAAAGCAGCGCAGATGAGAATACACTTCTTTTATCCTGTGTATGTCCTGTACATAATTGCAGTTCTGACAATAAAGTTGACTTTATAGTTAAACTGTTTATTTTCGGTTCAGTGACAGAGTCTTTGTACACAGATGAGTATAGTTTTCCATCATGTATGGCCACATTCTTTTGCTTCTTGTACGTCATTATTTAGAAATGATAAACCTTCATGATAAGCTCATTATGAAATCAAACTGTTCATGGAAACTAATATCATCTGGGTAGACTTGGCTGAAGTCTGCCAAAGAGATCAAAACTAAATTAACACTAAAACAACAAAAGGCTAGCTAAAAGTAGTAATAGGTTTGTTGAATACGATGCTTTCCACTACAGGTGGTCCCCGACTTGCGAACGAATTCTGTTACTTGACGTCGCAAGTCGAATTTTGTTGTAAGTCGGAAAATACGTCCAAACTGCACCTTATCCGTACAATACTGTATTTTACCAAGCACTTAGCCTATCCTAACACATTACCCTACATAATTGTCAAAAAACACCTACATTTCAGAGCCACAATGAAGGGAAACAATAGTTAATTTCTTACTCTGGACTGGTGGTGAAGCCATTTCCTCGTTCCTCCCTCCCTCCACCGGATTCTCCATTCGTTTACGTTGTAAAACCGCCGTCCATAAAACAGCTACTTTTCCACAGCTGCTGCCTGTTTCTGCCTGTCCAGCTCTATCCGTATGCCGGGTTCCCACCGAACGCGTCAAACCGCTCCCAACGCACCGTGTTTGCTGCTTGTCAACAGATGTCTGTTCACACCGAACGCGTCTGCAGACGCGCAGTGGGAGCAGCGTCTGGCTCCTTTTCCGGTCGGGTTTGTTTTGTTTTCAGCTGTACGTGAGCCTCGTTACTACTTGAGTGGGTTTTCTACGAGCCTAACTGCAGCTCCGAAGGTCTTTGTTGAGATTAAAACGTTTCTTAATGTTTGGGGTGATCGTACGCTCGAGCGGACAGAGGCAACTGTAAAAATGCCAAGTTTCTTACCGGAGGCTGGTTTCTTCATGGAGGCTTGTTGGGCTAAGTTTAAAAAGTCCAAAAACAGTCCCGTCGTTGTTGCGTCATCACATAGCAGAGGCTCTCCCGATTGGTTGCTGCGACGCGTCGAGCAGCCAAAGTTCAAATGAATGAACTTTGGCTGCTCGACGCGTCGTCTGCTTTGGACGCGTGCGTGCGTGCATGGGAAAGAACTGCCGCACGCTGCCGCGCTGCTTGAAATGCTCAAGACGCGCCGCCCCTGGCCGCGCCTCCACATAGACTTTGCATGTAAAGTGGCTGCTTCGGCGGCGCGAAACGCGTTTGGTGGGAACCCGGCATAACCCAGTACCCTACATAATTAAAAAACACATACATTTAGGAGCCATAATGAAGGGAAAAAAAGAGTTAATAACCTACTGGTATGCTGGTGAAGCCGTTTTCTTTTGTCCACCCGTCCTGTTTATAATGATGTTTTTCTATTACATTTGAGCTTAGTGTATTACTAGTTGATGTTTTTTTTTTCTTAGTTAATCCTAGATGTTATTACTGTTTTTCTCTTGCATTTGTTGTTGGATGTAACTGGGACCCTGTGTACATAATCTCGTTTTCATCACATGTACCACATGCGGTGCAAATGACAATAAAGACTCTCTGACTCTGACTCCACTGTAATCTCCATTCGTTTACGTTGAAAAACCGCTGTCCATAAAACGGCTACTTTTCCACAGCTGCTGCGTGTCTAGTTCATGTATCCAAAAGCAGCAACCTATGATGGTCCGTCGAAAGCCGGCCTCCTCATCCCTGGAGCTGTGAGACTTCCACAGAGTTCACTGAGCGTTTCCAGCTCATGTATCCGAAAGCAGCAACCTCTGATCGGACACGGTCCGTCGAAAGCCGGCTGTCTGTCCAGTTTGCTCCAACAAGTTTTGTAGCATCCGCAGCTAACCGGAAACTGGCGAAAACTGCTGGAAATTGCGTAAATCGGCTTCATAATAATAATAATAATAATACTTTATTTATAAAGCCATTTAAAACAACCACAGCTGCAACAAAGTGATTTACACATAAAATCAAGAACATTTAAACACATAAAATAAGATTTTTCAAATTTTTTATTTTAAATTTTTTAATGAGATGCGTGACGTAACCCTGAAACGTCGTAAGTCGAGGCCGTCGTAAGTCGAGGACTACCTGTATTGTATTTGTGTTTGCATTACTTTGTGAAGCGGATGGTTACATACTTATAAAAGCAATAAAGGCGGAGCCTCTTTCCTTTTCGTTCTGTGTGTTCGGCCAGAGCAGGGCAGTGTGGCTACCAGTAGAGTTGATGATGATGTCTCCTATGTGTTTCATAAGTGAGTTAATATGCATTCACAAGGTACAGATGATGACGGGGATTCTAGGGGTTCCCGTGGAAATAGTAGGAGATCTGCAACAGAAGAACCAACAGGTTATGGGCCCATGGTATGGCAGTGCACGGAAGGGGATTGCTGCCGCGGTTTGACGGAGACAAAGCCCGTTACCACATTTGGGAAGCAAGGTTTTTAGCGTACTTAATAAATATCGGTCTCAACAAAGCTATCCTGGGAAGTGTGCTAGCAGCGGGAGCTGATGTACAAGAAGCTACGGAGATCGGTGGGAAAAATGAACTGGCATATGTAGAAATGTGTGGTTGTTTGGATGATAAGACGCTAACGCTAATCCTCTACGAAGCACCAGATGACGGTAAGAAAAGCCTAGAAATATTGAGACGCCATTTTGAGTCCGAAGAAAAGCTGCAAATTGTTGGGCTATACACAGAGCTAACAAATGTGCTAATGGCTGAAGGAGAAGCTTTAGCGGACTATGTAACCCATGTTGAAAAGATAGTTGACGTGTTAAATAGAGCTAAAGAGACCCTTAGTGATGCATTTCTGACGGCGATGGTGTTAAAAGGTCTCACGGATGATTACAACCCATTTTCTGTGCATGTCACTCAGACAAAAGAAACGCTAACTTTCAACAAGTTCAAGGCGAGGCTGAGGAGCTTTGAATGCACACTGTGCTACTGCAGCAGGCCCCGAACAGACGAAGTAATGACTGCAAATTACAAAGCGTCCAAACCAAAGTTTAAAGAGAAGAAATATTTAAACGGAGAATGCTTTATTTGTGAGAAAATGGGGCATAAAGCAAATGACTGAAGAAACAAAGACAAGAAAACTCGTGTGCAGGGGGATCAACGCACAAAACAGTAACAAGGTTGCCGCCATTACAGACACTGGACAACGAACTGTTTGTGTTAAGGACGGGCATAAAATCACGAATGAAGAAGAGATGTTTGTGCTTCGGTTGAGTAAATGGCAACCTCACAGCACACAACAGCAAGGTCTACTGGTTGACAGCAGTGCATCTGCCCACATCATGACTAACGAGAGTGCTTTCATCAAATTTGAAGAGACTTTCCAGCCCAAGAACCACATCATGCAGCTGGCGGATGGAACACGGATCACCGGCAGTGTCCTGAGGAAAGGAGACGCGTAGATTGAGCTGATCGACTGTGACGGGAAAGTTGTGAGTGTCATGCTCACGAATGCACTCCTGATTCCAGGATACAGTACCTACAAAACATCCTATCTGTGGATGTAGCAACTTTGAAAGGAGCAAGATTCAACTTTGAGAAGAATAACAACAAAATTATCCTTCCTGATGGCACAACGTGTAAAATGAAGGTAAAAGACAGATTGTACTACTTATACATTGTCACAGAGAAAGATGCAAATGGTGAGGACTCCTGCAATGTATCTTTGGATCTAAAAACATGGCATGAGATAATGGGCCATTGCAACTATGATGATATTGTAAAACTTGGAACAGTTGTAAATGGTATGAAAATCAAAGACAAAACTTCCAGACCCAACCAATGTGAAATTTGCCTAGAGGGTAAATTTTCACAAATCAGAAACGGACAAAGTGATGTGAGGGCCAAAGAGCCATTAGAGCTAGTACATACAGACCTGGGTGGACTTATTTCACCAGTCATTTGAAGGGTACAAATATGCCATCACTTTCACTGATGACTTTTCTGGTGCCACCTATGTGTACTTCCTTAGGAACAAAAACAAGGCAGTTGAGGCAACTAAGCAGTTCTTGGCAGACACAGCGCCTTACGGTGAAGTAAAACACCTCAGATCTGACAACGGGACAGAATTTGTGTCAGAGTAGTACCAGTCATTGAGGGACAATGCTATAAAACATGAGAGGTCAGCGCCTTACTCTCCCTATCAAAATGGGACTGCAGAGAGGAATTGGTGCACATTATTTGAAATGGTACGATGCATGCTGATTGAGTCAGGTTCACCCAAAGAGCTATGGCCTTATGCAGCCAGGACAGCTACAGTCATAAGGAACAGGTGTTACTGTAAGAGAACATGGGAAACACCCTATTTCCTTTTCACTGGAAAGAGGCCAGATCTATCAAAAATGAAAAAGTTTGGTTCCAAATGTTGGGGCAAGTTTAAAAAGTCCAAAAAAAGTCCTGTCGTCGTTGCGTCATCACATAGCAGAGGCTCTCCCGATTGGTTGTTGCGACGCGTCCTTCGGACGCGTCGGCTGCTTCAGACGCGTCGTGTGCGCGGAAAAGAACTGCCGCGCCTCTTGAAACGCTCAAAACGCGCCGCTTCACGATTCGCCGCGCCTCGACGCGTCTCCACATAGACTTTCAATGTAAACCGGCCGTTTCCGCTGCCCGAAACGCGTTTGGTGGGTACCCGGCATTAGACTAGCTAAATTACAGTATGAAAGTAACAAAATGCTAACTAGAAGCTAAAAGCAGAAAAAGTGTCAGCTAAAATGTAGCAGTATCATAAGAAGACAAAAATCAAGCATTGAAGCAGATTTCAGATTTGGTTTAAGGAGCTGGAGATAACTCAATGCTGTTCCAAAGCAAAACTAAATAAATAAATAATTTGATAAGTTTAAAAGAAAAAAAGTCTTGGCACCTATCCCTTGAATGAGCTGAACTTTTTGATATAAGATTTGCTGAAATAGTACAAAGTATGCATTAGATTACAAAGACTTACCAAACAAACAAACAGACTGTTTGAATGCTGAATTACCGTATTTTCCGGTGTATAGGTTGCACCTTTTAATGGGTTTTTTCAAGGCCTGCAACCTATACACTAGTGCAACCTATTTATGGAATTTTTTCCATATTTTTAGACCAATTTTTGGGTCAGTTATGACCCTTTTTCACTTTGGCAGAAAATGGTGCATTATCACTTTCGGCCATTAGGGGGTAGTGCAGTACCAGTTTCGGCCGCTAGGGGACACTTCCAGAGGAGTACACCGACCGTTTCCAGCTCATGTGTCCTAAAAAAAGCTCCTCTGCTCGGACTGACTGTCGGCCTCCTGGTCTGGATGTACTTCCTTTAGCTCTGTGTTTCTTAGCTGTTTGTTTGCAAGATAAGTGAAGAACCACTCAGTGGATTTTTCTGAAACTTACAGAATTAATCACAGTGTGGACGTTTACAAGTGAGTACCTTTATTAGATATTTGAGATAATTAAAAAAAAACGGATCTTTTTGTAGCATTTAGCTTGTTAGCTTCTGGTGTTAGCTTCTGTTTACGTTATAAATAGCTTCGAAACCACTCTGTGTATGTTTTTTCTGCTTACGGAGTGTAATTATAAGGCTTTAATGTACGTAACTATGGCTGGATGAATCATTTGACATAAAATTTGATTTTTTTATTCGTGTCAGAGACGGACTCGTCTCGTGTTTAGCTTCTGTTTACTTCTGTTTACGTTATAAATAGTTTCGAAACCAATCATGTATATTTATTTCTGCTTACAGAGTAATTATAAGGCTCCAATGTACTTAACTATATATATTACGCCCATTCTCCATAATCTTCATTGGCTTCCTGTCGCCTACAGAATTCAGTACAAAACTGCTCTCATTACACATCAATGCTTACACGGAACTTCACCAGATTATCTGAAGGATATTCTCATTCCATACTCATCCACCCGTTCGCTGCGGTCACAGAACAGCAATCTCCTTCACATTCCGAGAACCAAATTAAGGACCATGGGAGACCGGGCTTTCAGTGTGGCTGCCCCCCGCCTGTGGAACTCTCTTCCTGACTGTCTAAGAGCCCCACAGTCTGTGGTTGACTTTAAGAGCGACTTGAAGACCTTTCTTTTCGACCAAGCATACTCTACCTCCTCATGATTCTACTTTTGATCTTAGCTGATATTGTTATTGATTTTAATTGTTTTATTATTTGTTTTATTGACATTTAATTCTGTTGCTCCTTGTAGCACTTTGAGATTTTCATTAATGAAAAGTGCGTTATAAATTGAATTCATTATTATTATTATTATTAACTATGTCCTGGAGAAAACATTTGACATAAAATTTGATTTTTTTATTCGTGTTTTCAGAGACGGACTCGTCTCGTGTTTAGCTTCTGTTAGCTTCTGTTTATGTTATAAATAGCTTCGAAACCAATCGTGTATATTTATTTCTGCTTACAGAGTAATTCTAACGCCAAAAATACACTACACGCGTTGCAGCTCCGCCCCGCTCCGGTCCGACCTCCGCAGCAAATACGCACCCATTATAATCAATGACAGAATTTACACTGGCTCCGCACGGCGGCGGCGAGCTGCGGAGAGCGGACGGCAGTCCGTCAAAATTAGAAATTTTTCTATTTCTGCCGGATGACGGAGCTGTGCCGGAGTCAACTTTTGAAGATTACGTCGCACCAACAGGAAAAGGAACGAGCACAACTTCCGTATTTACAAAATAAAATCACCACAGGCGGACTAATCCTAGCTCTATACGGATTTATTTGTACAAAAATGCTGTCAAACTATCATTTATGACTATTCTATGACTAAACTATTATATTTATGACTATGACTACGCCTAATAACGCAATACAAGAAATAAATAAATAAAAAAGTATTTTATTCTGAAATGTAAACATCACTTCCTGTTGCTCAAACCATGTAGCTCATTTACGAGAGAAGATCAAGGCAGCAGTCTCTCTACAGTTGTTCTCCATCTTCCACCGAATGAATTGTTTTGTTCTGACTTACTTATTTATCACTTGATTTATCGCGCGATCTCGCACGTGTCTCGGAGCGGCGCATCCAGGCGGACCTGAGCGGAGCGCAGGCAGTGGAAATTGGACTCGCTCAGCTGCGACCTGCGGAGCGGAGCGGGGCGGAGCCGCGTGCAGTGTATTTTTGGGGTGAGGCTCCAATGTACTTAACTATGTCCTGGAGAAAGCATTTGACATAAAATTAGATTTTTTTATTTGTGTTTTCAGAGACGGACTCGTCTCGTGTTTAGCTTCTGTTAGCTTCTGGCAGACATTAGCAGCAGAGCTAAACACTCGGTCCATATTGCCGGGTTGACTCAGCAGTCACGCGGCGCGTCAGCGGTGGATGACGCGTTACGTCGGCGGTGACGTAGGTGCGACCTATACACCGGTGCAACCTATTTATGGATTTTTCTAATTTTTGGCAATAATTGGACACTGCGACCTATACAACGGTGCGACCTTTACAACGGAAAATACGGTAGTGTTCACACAGTAAAGCAAATGATCGGATGTAAACCAGTTTAAACTACAGTAGATGACCTTGAATTCAAAAAGCTTATTTTATCTCGTTTGACTTGACCTCAGCTCAGTGACCTTTACACCTGCCCGACCGTTGCTGATTAAACAAGCTGTGTGTTATTTAAAGACTATTACTGTTATTTAGAAAAACACCAGCACACACTACTATTTACATTTCCGGTAAACAAGAAAACAAGTTTTACTCCTGGAGAACTGGAGCGAGGCCACCGTCTGAACCTAGATCAGGTGTTTAATGTTCCCTCACTGGCAGAAAGGTACAAGCTGAGTGTGAACATCTGGCTTGTGCTGAGGTGCACGGTAAGTGTGTGTCAGCTCCATGACTCCTTCCAGGAAGTTATCCACAGAATGTCCTTTTATGGAAGTCGAACATAAAA
The DNA here is from genome assembly GCA_038048925.1 of Garcialebias charrua. Classification (NCBI taxonomy): domain Eukaryota; kingdom Metazoa; phylum Chordata; class Actinopteri; order Cyprinodontiformes; family Rivulidae; genus Garcialebias; species Garcialebias charrua. The sequence goes on along the minus strand of JBBPBX010023767.1, from coordinate 19,836 downwards.
GGCTTGTTGTCCGCTTCCTGTAAACAGCTAGTCGGCTGTGATGACCATTCGCTGATTGGTCCGCCCGATCTTGTGACCCTTTGGGCTTCCCATGACAGCTGCCAGCCTCGGGGAATGGAAAGTACTGGTTGAGAATGGAGAACAGGAACGACAGACGAGCTCTGAGGCGAAGACAGGAAGCTGCCGCTGGCTGTGTGTGAAACAGTTTGTATCAAGAATGCAGAATTTGAGCAGCTCTATGTGAAATGTGGTCCGATGGTGAAGCACAGAACATGTCCACATTAATACTACCCACCAAAAGGTTGGTAATGTTTTAACTTGTGTGTGCATGTTTGTCTGTTAGCAAAATATCCAAAGAACCGGTGGATGGATATTAATGAAACTTTCAGAAAGCAATTATTGGGTGTACATCTACAACTAAGGATGGGAATCGAGAACCAGTTCTTTTTTGCCCCTTTTCCACTACCGGCCCAGAGCGGCCCAGTCTGGTCCGGTCTGGTCCAGTTAGGATCGGCTCACATGCACGGTTTTGTCTCCATTCACTATCTGCAGCCCTTCTGTGGGCGGGGTGTAGAATCTCACTCGTCCTACCACGTGGTGGCGGTAGTGTTACCTCAAGCTATTTACTAGCCACCACTAAACGTTAGAAGAAGAACACCCTGCAGAACCTTGTCTCACCACCTGTTGGCGGTAATGTCCCTTGAGCTATTTAATGCTCTGATCTTACTTTATAGACTTTTCAGCTTGTTTTAAACCCCTGTGTTTTCCATTTTGTTTCTTTATAATAAAGATTATTCTCATATATGCACAAGGTTCCTGTTAACATTGCTTAACACATTGATCACACTGCCCTGTAATCAGTTAAACTATTTTTACAGTAAGGTAATATTAAATGTTTGTATTTCATTAAATTTAAACGGTAATATTTTGTCAGGGCTAATTCAAAGTCAAATGCAAATGGATAATTTGGTTTAAACTGTCCCATAAACATTAAAAGCATGTTTCTTTAAACGTAAAAACAAAGTATTAATAATTAAATGTTTGTTGATCAGGAAACTCGTTTGGGCATCCAAGAACAGCTTCATCGGGGTTGATGGCGACGTCTGTGCATCCTTGGAAAAGCTGCTGCACCCACAACCCGACATCAGGATGGATGGATGGATGGATGGATGGATGGGTTCATGTTGACATCTGTGCATCCTGGCAAAAGCTGCTGCACTACTCATGACACGACAACAGGAAGGATGGATGGATGGATGGATGGCTGTTCAAATCTAATAATCTTTTTCTTATGATTCTTTAAAGGTCAAATGCAAATGGAAAATATTGAATGGTAAATGGTAAATGGAGCTTATTTATATAGCGCTTTCCAGCCCCCTGTGAGGAGCCCCAAAGCGCTTTACAATACCAGCCATCCACCCATTCATTCAGACATTCATACACCGGTAGTGGTAGCCTGCCTTGCAAGGCGCCATCCAGACCTACCGGGAGCAACTCGGGGTTAAGTGTCTTGCCCAGGGACACACAACACATGGTGGGCGGATGCGGGATTCGAACCTCCAACCTTCCGATCAGGGGTCGACTGCCATTACCACTACACCACGGTCGCCCACAATAATATTGTGTAATATTCTTAACTTCCAGTATGTTTTTAAACAAACACTATACTGTACACACTTAACATTGTAAAATATGTTTAGGAAATTATTGTTCAATGACACCACTTAAGAAATAAAATGTTTATTATGAAAACTAAGAAGTGAAAAAAGCACAAAAATAAATACTGCATCCACCTAAATGATTTTTTTCCTGTTGTCTCATGTGCTTCCTCCAGAAGACACAAGTTGATAAATTCTGGTGTTGACTTCTTCGTCTTAACTGTAAAAAAAAGAAAAACATGGTTACCGGTAATTCAGTCTAGAAACTGTTTTATATGTAGATATATTTTATAAGATATATGTAAGATATATATACATATATCAAATATCTCAGAAACCACAAAGCAGATATTTTTCAAACCAACAAAGTGTAATCACAACATGTTTATGTGCATACTGTAAGTTGTTGGAGTTATTTGAATTAAAATTCGATTTTTAATAGACATAAGTGTGTCGACCTAGCTTTTTTTTCTACTAGTATTTAACACATATCTTAGATCTCAGAAACCACAAAGCAGATATTTTTCAAACCAACAGAGTGTAATCACTACATGTTTATGTGCATACTGTAAGCTGTTGGAGTTATTTGAATTAAAATTCGATTTTTTAATAATTTATTTTCGAAGCACATGTGATAGGTTTGGAATTAGTCAAAACAAATCAATTTAAATCCAGATTTGACCACAACGTGACATTATTAAGGACTTGTTAACCTGAGGAACCCTCGTGGTATAAAGCCAGCTATGAAATATATTTTTTAAGCTTTTATTTAGCTACATTTAAAACAAAGAACGCCGATCGACCCCACCCGCGCGTGCATGTGATGTGCATGTGTCGACCTACTTTGTTAAATCCAGCTGATTTGACCACAACGTGAAATTATTAAGGAACTGTTAAGCTCAAGCACCCTCTTGATATAACGTCAGCTATGAACTATATTTTTTAAAGCGTTTATTTAGCTACATTATAGAAATAAAGACGGCTCACGTGCGCGCGCGGGCGCGCGCGTGCACGTGGCGAAACTACTTTTTTAAATCCTGCCGTTTTGACAACAACGTGGAATTATTAAGGAATAGTTCGGCTTAAGACACATGTTTGCTGTAATTTTAAATACAAATAATTGTTTTTACCATGTTAATCTTGTAAAGTCCTTCGGTGTTTGCTCCCTCACGGCAGCCACTTCCTCAAACTCAGTCCAGCCTCCTCCTCACGGTTCGGGTCCAGCCGGCCTCGGACCTGCTCTGAGATGAGTCCGGAATCTTGGCGCGGCGCCGCGCATCTGTTAGGTGGAAATGCTGTCCAACGCGCGTTTGGCACGCAAATATGACGTCACATCCGAGCCGGGCCACCAAGTGGAAAAGGGGCATTTAAGAACCGGTTCTTTAGCGTTCAATTCTCTGGAATTGTAGGCTGCTTGTCTTAACGATTCAGTTTATCGGTTCTCTGACTCATTCTACTGACTCGTCGTGGTGACGCATTTACGTGATGACATCACAGACATGCGCCGTATCAACATGGCGTCAAGGAAAAAGCAAAGACGAAACCAGGTCTACTTTCAACACATACAAAGCGTCGATTACAATAAAGGGCGGAAATACTTCTAACATGCAGAGAGAAGCATTTGACCACTCAGCATGAGGTGAGTTTGTACAAATGTACCGTCTTTAACACGCTGCTTCGTGACGCTGCAGTCAACTCCAAATATCAATTATAGATCAGGTGTAGACTACCGGTACAACTGATCTATAATTGATATTTGGAGTTGACTCAATTCAAGATGGCTGCCACAGTAAAGCATCACAAGCAAACACTAATAATGCCTCTTTTCCACCGCTCGGCTCGGCTCGGGTTGGATCGGCTCAGATCGGCTCAGTTCGGGTCGGGTCACATCTATGTTCTGTTTCCACAGCTTTTTTGTACCCCTTCTGTGGGCGGGGTCCAGAATCCTACTCGTCTTACCACATGGTGGCAGTAGTGTTCCCTCAAGCTATTTACTACAGTACTAGCCACCACTAGAAGAAGAACACAATAAAGGCTTTGACAGAATGTTGTGAAAGAGATGTCATGCTATAATGAGTACCTCATGAGCTGTAATCTTTAAACCCAATTCATAATCCTACCTTGTTGCCTTCTTTAAACCCATGTATTTTCCAATTTAGTATTTTTACAATAAAGATGTATTAAAGCATATTTTATTATTTAGTTATGCACAAGGTGCTTGATAAAGTTGCAAAACCATATTTATCTGAGCTGCTTCAACCTTCCTGCCCTCCCCGTTCTCAGATCAGCTGAGCAGTTGCTGCTGACAGTCCTCAAAACTTTTTAAATCTTATTTAAAAACACACATTTATTCCTTGGCTTTTAACACGTGATCTTATCTTTTATGGCATGTTAACACACCTGCAGTAAGACTGGTATATGTATTTATTTTTGTATGCTTTTTATAGTTTTTAATTAACTTGTCTTTTATGTTATTGTACAGCACTTTGGTTGACCCTGTGGTTTTTAAAATGTGCTTTATAAATAAAGTTGATTTAAAACATCACACTGTGATCTTTGAAACTGCCAGAGTTTCCCTGGTAAAGTTGCTGCTGGGTGGTAGATGGTAGATGGATGGTCTGTGAATTCTTTAACTTTAAACTGTCCAAAGGACTTTGGCCACTTTTAATTTTTGACTTTTTTTGTATGACTTCATCCTAGAACCAAATAATTTATAACGTAATAACAGTTGAGCAGATTCTAATAATCTTTATCTTATGATTCTTTAAAGGTCAAATGCAAATGGAAAGTTCTCTTAACTTCCAGTATGGATTTAAACACAATACACACTTCACATTATAAATTTTTTTTTTTTTTTTTTTTTCTTCTTTCGGCTTTTTCCCTGCGTTAGGGGTCACCACAGCGAACTAGTCGCATGAAGATTTGGCAGTTGTTTTTACGCCGGATGCCCTTCCTGACACAACCACAGACCACCGAGCAACCACAGCCCTCTGTGTGGAGCAGAGAGCTGATATCTAGGGTTCCCGGGGGAGCAGATGTGGGTTAAGGGCCTTGCTCAAGGGCCCAGAGTGGGGCAGATGAGGGTGGAGATAGGTGTGACCACTTCACTTATCCCACCCACATCTTTGATGTTGTCGGTACCGGGGCTTGAACCGGCGACCTTCCGATCACAAGCGCACCTTCTTAACCTTTGCGCCACCACTCCCCATTATATCCCACATTATAAAATAAGTTTAGGAAATTGAATGTTCGAGGACACCACTTAAGAAAATATAACGTTTAATAGGAAAAGTTTGAAGTGACAAACAGAAGTAACAAATTTCCATCTGGTGTCTCACGTCTTCCTCCAGAAGATGACACAGGTTGTTGAATTCTGGTGATTTTCTTCTGTTGACTGTAAAAGAAAAATGTGATTAATTTAGTCCAGAAACTGTTTTTTTTTTTAAACAACACAGTGTGATCACAACATGTTCATATACTAAATGTATCCTGTTGGAGTTATTTGAAATAAAATTCAATGTGTTATAGACATAAATGTGTCAAGCTACCTCCATTAATTTTCTCCCTTGTACTTTGTATCACATATTATCAATTCTATCAAAAACCACATAGCTGATATTTTTCAAAAAAATATAGTGTGATCACAACATGTTCATATACTAAATGTATCCTGTTGGAGTTATTTGAAATAAAATTCAATGTGTTATAGACATAAATGTGTCAAGCTACCTCCATTAATTTTCTCCCTTGTACTTTGTATCACATATTATCAATTATATCAAAAACCACATAGCTGATATTTTTCAAAAAAATATAGTGTGATCACAACATGTTCATATACTAAATGTATCCTGTTGGAGTTATTTGAAATAAAATTCGAATTTTTATAATTTATTTTCGTAGTGCACGCACAGGTTTGGAAGAAGTCAAAGCGAAACTACTTTAAATGCAGCAGATTTGACCACTACGTGACAATATTAAAGCGTGGTTGAGCTCAGCAACCCTCGTACTATAAAGTCAGCTATGAAATATATTTTATATCTGTTCATTGAGCTACATTTTAAAGACATTAATTATTTACATATATATGTAACTTATCATTTTCAACAGGAATATTTCCAGATAATATGAAAGTAGCTAAGGTAGTTCCTCTTTTTAAAAATGGTGATAAATGTGTGTTCAACAATTATAGACCTATATCCTTGTTACCACAGTTTTCTAAAATTCTTGAAAAACTATTTGTGAACAGACTAGATCAATTTATAGACAAACAAAATATTCTAAGCAACAGTCAATATGGGTTCAGAGCTAAAAACTCTACATCAATGGCTCTCATGGAATTAATGGAACAAATAACAACTGCTGTCGATCAAAAACAATATTGTGTCAGTATTTTTGTTGATTTAAAAAAAGCATTCGATACTATTGATCACACCATTCTCCTTGAAAAACTGAACAAATATGGTATTAGAGGACCAGCATTACAGTGGGTATCTAGCTATTTGAAAGATAGGAAACAATTTGTACAAATAAATGATGTAAGATCTGACCTCTGTAATATCACATGTGGAGTTCCCCAGGGCTCTGTGCTTGGACCAAAGCTATTTATTTTATATGTGAATGACTTGGTAAATGTGTCAGGACTCCTTAAATGTATACTTTTTGCTGATGATACCACATTTTTCTGTTTAGGTGAAGATATAGAACAAATGTTGGAATTGATAAAGACAGAATTTACCAAAATACAAACTTGGTTTAAAATCAATAAATTATCATTAAATCTAGAAAAAACTAATTACATGATATTCAGTAATAAAAAGAAAACTGTTGATGTTCCACTCAAAATTGAGGGTGTTGAGATTTGTAGAGTGAGTGAGGTGAAGTTTTTGGGTGTTATTATTGATGACAAACTGACATGGAAACAACACATAAATTCTGTAAGAATAAAAATAGCTAAATCGATTGCAGTACTATACAAGGTCAGAGACCTATTGAATGATAAAGCTCTGTATTTGTTGTATAACACAATCATTGTTCCACACTTAATCTATTGTATTGATGTTTGGGGGAAAGCGTGTAAAACAATCACAAAGCCTATTTTTGTATTACAGAAAAGAGCTGTAAGAATTATCACTAGAAAACATTACTGTCATCCATCCAGTACATTATTTTATCAACTGAAATTATTGAAATTCCATGATTTGGTTGATTATAATATTTTATCAATTATGTATAGGGCTCAAAATAACGATTTACCTTTAAATATCCAAATGAATTTTGTTAAAAGACAAAGTTGTTATAATCTTAAGGGGACAGAGATGTTTGTAAAACCACAATTCAGAACTAGCTTGAAGGGACGTTCTACCTCAATCCAGGGAATTAGATTATGGAATGGCTTGGAGAATGTAGTTAAAAATGCCAAGTCACTGTTTACATTTAAGAAAATGATCAAAAGGAATTTGTTGAAAAAATATATATGAATTAGCATAATGTGTATTGTATCAATTATTAGTTATGTATTAGTATTAGAAAATTAGAAAGAGTTAGTCATTTTGTACTGCTGGTGAAAGATTATTATTGTTTAATCTGATTGTTTGAAAAAAGGGGCAGATATAATAAGATTTATTCTTCTTTCTGCTACCTTTCTTTTTTTTTTACATTGTATACGTATCATTAATGGGATTGTCTTGTATTGTATTTCTTTTGTAAAAAAATGAACAAATTTAATAAACATAAACATAAAGCCGCTCGCGCGCCGCGCGTTGCTCGTGGCGAACCTACTTTAAATGCAGCAGATTTGACCACTACGTGACAATATTAATAATAATAATAATAATAATTAATTCAATTTATAACGCACTTTTCATTACTGAAAATCTCAAAGTGCTACACATATATTGAATGCTACACACATATTAAAGCGTGGTTGAGCTCAGGAACCCTCGTACTATAAAGTCAGCTATGAAATATATTTTATATCTGTTCATTGAGCTACATTTTAAAGACATAAAGCCGCCCGCGCGCCACGCGTTGCTCGTGGCGAACCTACTTTTTAAAATCCTGCAGTTTTGAGCAATACGTGATTTTATTAAGGACACGTTCAGCTGAAGACCCATCTTTGCTATAAATTTAAAAACAAATAATTGTTTTTACCGTGTTATTCATGTAAAGTCCTGCCGTGATCGCTTCCCTCGCTTCCGTGAAAACAGCTCGAGTCTCCTCCTTCCTCCTTCCGGAGCGGGTGAGCTCGCCTCGGCACCCCTCTGAAACCAGCCCAAAAATCTCAGGAAATCTCGCGCGGAGCAGCACGGAATATCCGGTGGGAAAGGATGAAAGGGGGTCTCTGCGACGCACATATGACGTAACATCCGACCCGAGCCGACCGGTGGAAAAGGGGCATAAGCTTGCATAATGCAGACAATAAATTTAGTGTGGTAGTAGCTAAGGGTCACGCTGAACTATACACCGATTGCTAACTGATTGTCCTTGTCCTCCAAGATTTGTTTGTATAATTCTGCCTCTAAATATTAAAGACAACTGTATCTGTTAGCAAAATATTTCATCAACTGCACGGGCACTGGGCAGCACGGTGGCACAACTGGTAGAGCTGCTGCCTCTCAGCGAGAAGGTTGCCGGTTCAAATCCCGGTCCGGGGCCTTTCTGGGTGGAGTTTGCATGTTCTCCCCGTGCATGCGTGGGTTTCCTCCGGGTACTCCGGTTTCCTCCCACAGACCAAAAAACATGCTTGTTAGGCTGATTGGTGACTCTAAATTGACCCTAGGTGTGAGTGTGAGAGTGGATGGTTGTTTGGTGTGAGTGAGACAGGTCCCTCTTGTAAATGAGTCCCCGTGACTCAACGAGGCTAGCCTGTATAAATAAAGGTTGAATGAATGAATGAATGAATCAATCAACTAGGATGGATTTTCATAAAACTCCGAAAGTAATCGTGGACGTACAACTGACTGCCCTTTGGAGTCAAAGGGTGCAAGATGGCTGCCACAGCTAACTGACTTTTACTTAAAACGTTGGCTTTAACTGTCAACCATGTTTGTCTGTTAGCAAAATATCTCATGAACTACTGGGCTGATTATAATAAAACCAGAAAGTAATTTTTTAATTACTGTAAATGTCTTAAACTGATTAACTTTTAGTCAACTCTATTCAAGATGCATGGCCACCGTAGCTAAGTGAGATGAGCTAACAGAAAAGGCAACTACTGTTCTAACCACTCAGCCACAGCCGCCCTGGTGTTGGTGTCAGTGTGGACCAGGGACGAGTCCTGCTGGAAAATGAACCAACATCTCCATGAAGCTCATCAGCTGAAGGAAGCATGAAGTCTTTAAAATGTCCTGCTAGATGCTGCATGGACTGTGGACTTCAGAACACCCAGTGTGGACCAGAACCAGCAGAGGACATGTCCAGGAGTTCATCAGCTGATCACCAGGAGTTTAGTTTTATGTTTTCATTATTTGTAAGACATAATCAAGAAGTAAAGCCTTGAAACATTTCTGTGTAATGAATCGATGTATGAGTTTTTCTGAAATGATTGACAAATAAATGGAACATTTCTATGATGTTCTAATTTTTGAGAAGCACACGTTTCACTTGAACAAAAGACAAACAAGTTATTATATTCACATCTATACCTCATTACTGTTTTGACTATCAGATCCTGTCACAACAAATTTTAGCCATGTTGAATTAGGTTGACAACAGCAGTTGTACATTTAATGGCTCATTACTGCGAGTTTCATTAAAATGTGTCCAGTGGTTCACAACATACTTTGCTTAAAGGCCAGTTGGTTGACGCCAACAGTTAATGCTCAAACTTTAAGCAAAGATGTTGGATGGATAATGTGTAGCTCTTCAGAGTTGGTGGTGTGAATGACTCTCAGCTACTACCACACATGCTTTCAACACATTCTCTGTAAAGTTGACCCACTTCTAGCCATTTTAGTTTTCTAAGGCACGTTGGTCTTAACAAACATCTTGAATTGGCTCCAAAAATATTCAGTTGTACATGAACATCCAAAGACTGTTTCCTGAAAGTTAAAGTTGTACTGAAAAGGTTTAGTGGTTCTGCAGAACGACGGCTCAGTGGTTAGCACTGTTGCCTCACAGCAAGAAGGTCCTGGGTTCAATCCCTGGTTGGACCTGGAGTCTGTGTGTGGAGTTTGCATGTTCTTCTCATGCTGTGTGGGTTTTCTCCGGGTACTCCAGTTTCCTCCCACAGAACAAAACGTGCATGTCAGGCTGCCTTCAGGCCCAGGTCTCCCTCGCAGAAGAGATCTGTGATCTCACTGGGATTTGTCTGCTTAAATACAGGTTAATAAAATCATTTGTACAGTAGTTGTCCATTTTTTATGTTCAAAATCTTGTTGATTTTTGTAACCGGAGGCGACGTGAGAAATGTTCCGGTTAGCACGGTGAGCTTTAGACCTTTTGTTTATTGTACGGCTACTGTGTGGAGAACACACCCTGCCCCTCCTGCAGCCCTGCAGCTAGGAAATTCCTCCTGAAAGGTGGCTTGTCTCAACCTGACGGGCAGCACCCACCAGTTCACCCCCCACTCCCCCCACTACGCACATTAGCAGGTCTAATTTGATCATGTCGAGACGAGTACGCTTGCACCACACAGGAGCGTTAAGGAATGAGGCAGCCTGCAAAGACCTGCCCTTCCAGAGGAGGTGAAACGACTAATGAGCTCAGGAGGAAGACGAGCACACACTCGGGCGGGGAGCGAGGAATACTTGTCTTATTCAGCTGATCTTCTGTGGCCCACAGAAAAGGACAACAGGTGGGTTCTTGGCAGCTTCAGGTGCAGACGTTTGAACTTCTCTGTGGGTGTGAAGTGATCTGCGTGCACTTTTCTGTAGGGTCATTGTTCCCAGTGTTTTTGTGTTAACGCCAAGTGTAGAAGATGGAAAGTCGAGACGAAGCACTTCATGTAGTGTCTGCTGTAGGTTTCCTGCACAGAAGAAGAACTCCGTTTATGGTTCTTCATGGTTTCTGTCTTCAACTCATAAGTTCTGCTTGTACTGGCTCGTGTGTTCTGATGAAGGAAATCAATCTGTGCACTTTCACACTTTCATTACCAGAGTTTGTGTTGTGGCATCAGAAGTGGGTCGGGTCAGCTGAGCAGGTGGAGTTAAAGGGGAGGTCAAACCCCCCCGAGGCACGTTGGCTGCTTTGTTTTAGAACGAGCTCTGTCATTGAAGGAAGACGTGAGGAAACCTTTGTTTGCTTCCTGTTTCCTGTTTGTGATGTCACCCAGAATGCAACCTGCAGCTCGGAGCTGATCGAACCTCTTGCTCGGCTAGACTGGAGGAGCCGCTTTAGAGGTTTTTTTCTATCTGTGTTCTCGTCTATACGAGAGTTGGCAGTCAGATGTTACCATATTAGGCTAGCAGAGGAAACTGGAGTGGCTACATGGATAGGAAGCAGACGTCAAATCAGTACCAGCACTTCAATCGGTGTGAGTAGACAGAAAAATAACAAATAAATCTAAAGAGAGTGACTTTAAGAATCACTAAAGAAGATTCACAAGATGAAGCAAATAAATGGGGAAACTGATTTCACAGAAAATACTACATATGGTTAGGTGCTGAATGACTGCTGAAATTTGCTGAAGCAGCTGGAATTGAGTTGCTAAAGCAAATAGGAGCAGAACATTAGCTAAAATGAGCAAAATGCTATATAATGTTATCTATGTTGTTGACAGCACGACTGCTCAGTGGTTAGCACTGTTGCCTCACAGCAAGAAGGCCCTGGGTTCAATCCCTGGTTGGGTCTTTCTGTGTGGAGTTTGTATGTTCTTCTCGTGCTGGCATGGGTTTTCTCTGGTGGGTACAGTACTCCGGTTTCCTCTCACAAACCAAGAACATGCATGTTACGCTGCCTTCAGGCGTTTTGCCTCTTACAAAAGAGATATGTACTCTCAATATGATTTGCCTGGTTAACCAAAGGTTAATAAATATATAATATCTAAAAGTAGATAAAACTAGCTAAATGCTGAATATCACATAAAACTAGGTAAAAGGTGCAAATGGTAGCTAAATGCAGAAAAAGGCTAGCTAAAATAAAAGGCAAACTAGACGTCAAAGTTAGCAAAACACTGGTTAAAAGACACAAGTAGATAAAGACTGTAAAGTAAAGCCCCCAGTATAGCTCTGCGTACGTCCATACGCAGAAGTACGCACGTACGTACGCAGAGGTACAAGCGTACCCCCCGCAGGGCATGTACGCGCAAAGCTCAATTTTTACATACGCAAACGCGGTGTCGCACTATAAACTGCCCGGCGCCGGACTGTTTTGTATGCGACACAAATGTATTAAATTCCCTTTCTTCATCCCTGATCTGGCCTTTTCTTTTTTTTTGTTTTTTGCCAAAAGGCAAAATCGCTTCCTCCTCCGTTGACTCCATAACTGAAATTATGAGAAATGGACAAATTTGTCATGAGCGAATTAAACTCAGGTCCAGCGTGGCTACGGGAGGTTCTGGAGATTTCCTGGTGTGCTGGTCTGATGTGTGGGCTGCAGGACCAGTGCTCCCTGTTTTTATTTTTATTTTCTAGAACGTTTTATTAACATATAAACACAGAACACTGCTGCGGCTGGAGCTGCCAGCTCTCACCTTTTTTCCCTCCAACCTGTCAATCAGTTCAGTAGGCGTGTCAGCAAATGACCAATCAGCAACCTCAATTTGTCCCGTAGGTGAACGCTCTGTGCTGCAGCTGCTCAAATGACGTCAAGAATTTGGTGCGAAAACGCGAGAATGTACGCGAGAACGTATGCTGGGGTGTGGGGCTGAACTCTCTGCGTACAGTACACGCGTACGAACACGCGTATGGACGTACGCAGAGCTATGGGTGAGCCTTAAGTCAAATGCTGCCTAAGAACAAAAAGTAACAAAAGGCTAGCTTGCTGTTAACAGTAGCAAAACGTTAGTGACAAGCTAAAAGTAGTCAATAGCTAACTAGAAGGTAGAATAACCAAAAGACTATAGCTAAAAGCTTAAAGCAGCAAATTGCTAGCTAAAAGTAGCACAGGAACCCAAATTCTGCTAAACACAATAATGAACAGAAAAAGACTAACAGACGAAAAAACATTGTCATTCCTTATGTTGCTGGAGTCTCAGAGAATTTCAGAAGGATTTTCAACAAACACAACATCCCAGTACATTTCAAACCCAGCAGAACTCTCAGACAGAGGCTGGTGCATCCTAAGGACAGAACACCAACACACAAACAGAAACCGTGTTTCCATCCATTTTCATTTCGAATTTTGAGCTAATTTTTGAAATCTCGCAAATATGTAAATACAAATTAATGCGAAGCAGAAGTGTTTCCATCAACTGGCTTGAATCGCATCTACCGGGCCACGCACAGCGTCATTACGTCAGACGTCAGCGTCATTACGTCAGACGTCAGCGTTACGCATGTCTACAGTAAACAGGAAGTAGCGGTTGAAAACAGAACCCGGCCACACATCTCGTCAAAATGGAGAGAATATTTCAGGTACGTGTTGCTATCGGGCAAGTTGTATTTATTCTGTCATGCCAACTAGTTTTAGCGATGTTACATGTTGTCCGGAGCGGAAACAGCTGATCAGTCACGTGACGTGAATGTTCGCTACGGCAGAACTGAGTCGGCAAATCTGTTTCCATCTGTCGTTTTGCGCATCTGCTCATTTTCGAAGATCCCAAAAACCACCTCAAGCGAGCGTATAAACTTTTTGGCGAATTTGAGGAAGTAAATTCGCATTTTGCCGTTTCCATTAAGCTTTTTTGCTGCAATACTTCAAAATGCGCATCTAGAAACCTTGATGGAAACACGGCTAGTGTGGTGTAGTGTACGCAGTCCAGTGCAGTGAGGACTGCCCAGACCGCTACATTGGAGAAACTAAGCAGCCCATCCACAGAAGAATGTCCCAACACAGGAGAGCAACCTCCTCTGGACAAAACTCAGCTGTTCACCTCCACCTCACGGACAAGGGTCACTCTTTTGAGGACCAGAATGTGCAAATTTTGGACAGAGAGCACAGATGGTTTGAGAGGGGTGTGAAGGAAGCTGTTTATGTTAAGAGAGAAAAACCTTCTCTTAACAGAGGAGGAGGTCTGAGATTTCAACTTTCTAAGACTTATAACTCAGTTCTGGGGCTGATTCCCAAACGTTTTACACCGGATGGGAGCAGAGGTGTCTTGTCTGTGAATTAGACTAGCAAAGTTTTTTTGAGAAACCTCTGTTGTTGGTTTGGGAGGGTGTTTTTGTCAATTTACATACAGTTGTGTGTCTTCTGTCAGAGACCTCAAGGGAACTCCCTACTGTTAAGGTGTGATCTGTCAATTTACATGTATGTGTTACCTCAGTTTGAAATTTACATACCCGGTATGTTGGTGCATGACTCACTGTTATAACTCCACGCGCACACAGTCTGTTTCATTGAATTGATAAAGCTCCTCTGATGAGAAGCGAAATGTCTTCTGTAACAAATAAAGTCCAGTTGATCTTGTATTGAACGCCTTTTTTGATTTTATCATGTCCTGGACGACTGAGAATCTTCACCAGCATAAATAGCAACGTGGCCTGTATCTCGGCTAGTGTGTTAGCAGCTATCTCTGCTTAGTCCTGGTCGCGTCTGAGATATATCATTTTAAGACAATAAATCATCCAAAACTCTCATTAATAAACCCTCCCCGAATATAAAGAAATTACAGATGTTACCTGATCCCGCAGACATAATTTAAAAATACAAAAATAGCAACGTGTTTGCTCCGGTATCTCGGCTAATGTTTGTTAGGTGCTATCTCTGCTTAGTCCCGGTCGCGTCTGAGATATATCATTTTAAGACACTAAATCATCCAAAACTCTCATTAATAAACCCTCCCCGAATTAAAAGAAACTACAGATGTTACCTGATCGCGCAGACATAATTTTAAAATACATTATTAGAAAAGTGTGTGTGCTACTGATTCAGCTAGCTTGTTAGCAGCGAACTTAAAGAATCTGCCGTGATAATTGGCTTTATACACTCACAGTGTATAAAGTAAAACAACATGAACTCACGTAAAATATATAGTTTATAATCTAAAACACTACACACCTCCGATTATGTTTACACAACGACTTACTCATCTCCTGGAGAGTCTTCTGATGGAAGCTTCCCTGCGTTGTTTTGACATGGTAGCTGTGGCACTTTCTTCTGTAGATTTTCTTTTAAAAATAGTAGGAATAGCATCCGGTTTTAAAAGTCTTCTGAATCTTACTGGTAATTCTAAAGATTCTTTTATACCAGGTCTTTCCTGAAAACAATCGGCAGTAAGATGGTCGCTGCAGACATACGACTCCTTAGTAGGAACCCACCGGTCCTTGTCTGGTCCATTCTTGTCGAAGTTTCTCATCTTTTGGAAATTTGTGAAGGCTCACTTGTTCACTGCTGATATTACAACACCCAAATGCGCTACAACGTGACTGCATTTTTCAAGTTACACAAATGGTAAATGGTAAATGGAGCTTATTTATATAGCGCCTTCCAGCCCCCTCTGAGGAGCCCCAAAGCGCTTTACAATACTAGCCATCTACCCATTCATACACCGTTAGTGGTAGCCTGCCTTGTAGGGCGCTATCCAGACCTACCGGGAGCAACTCGGGGTTAAGTGTCTTGCCCAAGGACACAACGACACATGGTGGGCGGATGCGTGCCTTCTTCCCGTTGTCACGTCACTGATGACTGATGACGTTTTGCGGAAATGCGCGTAATTTTAGGGGCGTATCCCAGAGAAAAAATTACCATAATTTAGAATAAAATTTTAATATATTTATAATTTATTTTGCAAAAACGAACAGAGCTCAATGATATATATATGTTCTGACAAATATGCAAATTTCCAACATCATGTCACAATCCTTTTAAGAAACCCCTGTTAAGGTGTGAGGTGTGATGATTTGTCAATTTACATAGGTATGTGTGTATCTTATCTCAGCCTTTAAAATCTGAACCACACACTCTGCTCTTTGAATTGAGAAAATTTCTCGGATGAGAGGCGAAATGTCTTCTGTTACAAATAAAGTCCAGTTGTTTCTGTATTGAACGTCTTTTTTTGATTGTGAGGGTAGTGAGTTCAAGGTGATGTGCAGTGTTAGTTTTCTGCCTTTAGAATTTAGGCACAACAGTTCATCATTTAATCTCTTATTCTGTTGCCCTATCACTTATAATCACAGTAAAATCAAAGTTTGTGGTTTGCAAAAGGTTCAGGGACTTTGAGCGCCGCCACCTCCGTGGCCATGGTAACCAGACGAGCTAGCATGGTGTCTAGCTGTGCAGTCAGAGTTCACATCCTGATGATTCAACTTCCTACAACCAGAATTGTGTGGTCCACAACATACTCTTTAAACCTTTATTTAAAAAAGACAACCTTTTCTGAAGATGAGTGCACAAACTGTCAGCTTGGTCCTTCCAGCTGAAGGTTTCATTGAGCTTGAATGAATCATGGAGCAGAGCTCCACCATCTTTGGTCCTAAACCAGTTCTTTAGTTTCCTGAACATTTAAGGCAGGTCAGTTGTCTTCACACCACCACCCATTTGATTTTAGACGTCTCTTTGTGCAGAGGAAGGTAGTGTCATCAGAAACGTTCAGAGGAGCTTCTTGTAACAAACAGTAAAGTGAAAGTGACGTTAACTGGTCCAGCTTCTCCAAAATGTTGGAAACAAGTGGACCTTCCGGTCTACCTCAATTCAGGGAATTCGATTGTGGAATGCTCTGGAGAGTGATGTTAAAAATGAAAAATCAATGTATACATTTAAGAAAAAAGTCAAAAAGGACTTGCTCAAAAACTATATATGATGTAATCTTGCGTGTTTGTGTATTACAATTATGTTGTACTTATGATGTACGGTACGTTTGTGTATTACAGTTAGAAAAATTAAGTAGAGTTATTCATTTTATGAAGCAGTTTGTGTATTACAGTTAGAAAAATTAAGTAGAATTATTCATTTTTGTGATGAATTTGTGTATTACAATTAGGAAAATTAAGTAGAATTATTCATTTTGTGAACATCTTGATGTTGTGCCATCTTTTAGTTTGTGTATTTCAATTAGAAAAATTAAGTAGAATTAAGTAGAATTATTCATTTTATGATCTAGTTTGTGTATTACAGTTAGGAAAATTAATAAAAATAAAAAAAATAGGAAAATTAAATAAAATTATAAAAAAATAAAATAAAAAAAAAAATAAAAAAATTAGAATTAGAAAATTAATTAGAATTATGGGTGATGTAGTTTGTGTATTACAGTTAGAAATATTAAGTAGAATTATTCATTTTGTGATCTAGTTTATGTTTTACAGTCAAGAAAATTAAGTAGAATTATTCATTTTGTGATGTAGTTTGTGTATTACAGTTAGGAAAATAGGTAGAACTATTCATTCTGTGATGTTGCTTGAAAGTTATCATTGGTTGAACAAACTGTGAAATAGGGGCAGATATAATAAGATTTCATCTTCTTTCTGCTCCCTTCATTTTATCCTACTTGTAATCTTGTATCTGATGAAACTGTCTTGTATTGTTCTTTTAAAATGAATGAATAAACATCAAATCAAATCAAACCTTCCTGTTCCTGAAGGCTCTCTCAGTCCTTCCTGCACCGTCTGGCTCCTGAGCTCCTTGTTTGTCTCCAGTTGTCACATTTTACAGTCAGTCTCTCCATCTGTCTGTCTGTCTTTCTCTCCTCCATCTGTCTTTTTCTCCATTTGTCTGTCTCTAACCATCTGCCTTGCACTCCATCTCTGTCTGTCACTCGTTTATGTCTCTCTCTCTCCCTGTGTCTCTGTCTCTTCCCCTTGTCTCTGTCTCCATGTGTCTGTCCCTCCTCGTCCATCCTCAGCTGTTTCTGTCCTCTCCTGGTGTCCTCTCCATCCACTCGTTAAACGTTGCTGTTGGAGTTAGACTCTGCCAGTGTGTTCTCTTTTTCTGTAAGTGATCTGTAAGTGATCTGTAAGTGATCTGTTCTGTAGACGTGTCATTTGAACGCAACTCTCACTCTGGGCTTGTGAAACATGAAAAAACAGGAAGCACTGAACACAGTGATTTTTTTAAACGCCATACTGTGTATTCTAAATACTGTATGTGCAACTCATCTTGACTCTGCAGGGTGCACGTGTGTGTAGATGTGTGACAGTGGCGTGTGTGAGGACAAGCCCCCCGCCCCCCCTGTCAGGATGAACAGCCAAGGAGGAGGAGCCAAGGACCCCCAGTCGGCCAGTCACAACTCTCGGCCACTTCCTTCTGCACCGGAGGAAAAGAAATCCAGAAACAAGATCATCTCCATGTTTGCCCCTGACAAAGGTGCATCATTTAGAGACCGTCATACTCAACACGCACATCAAACATCCTCAACACAGCCCTGTGAATGAAGGCTACAGTGACCTTTGACCTTTTACATGCAGGAAACAAGAAAAAAGACAGGCCTGAGATCTCTTCTCCCTCAGATTTTGAACACACCATCCATGTGGGTTTTGATGCTGTTACCGGAGAATTCACGGTAAATCTCTTAATATTTTGTGCCTCATGTTTTATGTATTTATTTATAAAACACAAGCCTAAACTTTATGTAGCGACTTCAAGTCCTGCAGCAACACATGCTGAGACGAAACAGAGCTTTCAGGTACAGAAACATGTTGCTGGAGATCTTTAAAATTCTACAAAATGAACTGTAACACACTGGTTTACACAAGGGGTGAGACTTTAAAGCAGGGGTCACCAACTTTTTGAAACTGAGAGCTACTTCGTGGGTACGGGGTCATACAAAGGGCACCAGTTTGATAAACTCTTTGGAAATAACAAAGCATAAATTGAAAAAAATGTATAATAAACATATTTTTAAGAACATATTTTTAAGATAGACATAAAATATATATAAATACAAAAAAAGAATAACAACTGAATAAAATGAAATGTTAAATGCAGCTTAGTAGTGAGTTGTGCTATTTTTAGAACAGGTCCAAGGGCACCTCAAATGGTCCTTGGGGGCACCTTGTTGGTGACCCCTGCTTTAAAGGATCTCCAACTACCATATTTTCCGCTATACACGTCTCTCCGCCCTATAAGTCGCATCAGTCCAAATATGTCTAATAAAGTGGAAAAATCCCTAAATACATCGCTTCAGTGTATAAGTCGCTTCAGTGTATAAGTCGCTTCAGTGTATAAGTCACAGGGCAAGTAAATGAGGCAAAAAACTGACTTATAGGGAGAAAAATACAGTAGTTGGAAAATACTTTTTCTATTCAACCTTTGTTTATACAGGTTAATCTCATTGAGCCTCGGGGACTTGTTTACAAGAGAGACTTGAGTTTAACTAACAGAGTGATGACAACAGTGGACAACAAAGACAAGTGAAAATAAAATGGTATTTAAAAGTAAATGTACCAACAAAAAAAGCTAGATTTTAACTTTGTTTGATAAACAATTATGTCAGCTATAAAAACAATACAAAATATTATAGTTTTAATAATTTTTTATAAATAATGACACACAGACATAGCCATTTCATATTCACTGCAATCCATTCTGAGCAAATGATGTAGACATATCTATATATATATCTATATATCTATATATATATATCTATATATATATATATATATATATATATATATATATATATATATATGTATATATATATATATATATATATATATATATATATATATATATATATATATATATGTATATATATATATATATATATATACAGGTAGTCCCCGATTTACGAGCGCTCTGATCTGCGAGGTTCCAGACTTACGAGCTGCGAATTTTTGGAAAAAACGAAAAAAATACTGAGTTTTCATGTGTTTTTTCACTACAGTTAGTTAGTTAAGCATATAAACACACGTTTCCGATCATTTTTATGCACTCAAAAGTAGTTTTTAGATGAAAATAGAGTGTTTTTAGTCGCGCTAGCGAAAACCGTTCCAATTTACGAGCGGATTTCCGGATTTACGAGAGAAATGGCGGCCGTTCCAAATTACGAGATTTCCGGTTTACGAGCGCCTCGTTGTAACGGATCTCGCTCGTAAATCGGGGACTACCTGTATATATATATATATATATATATATATATATTATATATATATATATATATATGTATGTATATATATATATATATATATATATGTATATATAT
>JBBPBX010023766.1:0-20340 GCA_038048925.1 Garcialebias charrua | reverse complement strand
GAAAAGTAGCTGAAAAGGCAGAAGAACAAAGCTTAACCTATCAGAAGGAAGTGGAAATCTCTGAAAAGAGCTCAAAGAATGAAATGTGCTGAAAAAGCTAAAATTAGCACATAACAGCTAAATAGTAGCTGAAATAGCAGAAAAAGCTGAATTTAGCGAGAAAAAATCTGAAGGGAGCATAACAAGCTGAAGTTAGCAGAAATCGGTTAATTAGTCTGAAATAGCAGAAATTACCAAGAAAAACTTGGAATTTATCTGAAAACAGCTGAAATTAGCTAAATAATCTTTTTTTTTTTTTAAAGAAGCTCAAAAAGTAGAACAAGTTTAAATTACCAGAAGAAAGCAGAAAGAACACGTTTGCTCAATTAGGCTGAAAGAAGCAGAAACATTTTCTTGGGGGAAAAAGGCTGAAATTAGCAACAACTACTAGCCTGGCCCTCGCCATTTCTACGCAGCTCCGCTCAATTCTATTTTCCCTTCACTGCTGGGTCTGGGACTTCTCCCATAGACAACGATTTCTCCGGTAGATTTTTGACCGGACCAATCAGAGAACAGAAGGGGCGGAGTTTTTGGCCCCTAACCCACGCCCCCACCTGTCCCAGCGCGCAGCCAGCGAGCAGCCGCATGTTCTCATTCAAAGCGATGCAAAGCGATGCAGGACTGTTTTATATGTGACACAAATGTATTAAATTCCCCTTCTTAATCCCTTATCTGGAGTTTTCTTTTGTTTTTTTGCCAAAAGTCAAGTGATCGCTCCCTCCTCCCTCCTCCTCCTCCTCTCCCTCCGCTGAGTGCAATGAATGAGGAAATGCCTCAGGTTGTCACGAGAGAATTAAACTCGGGTTTTATGTTGCTGCCCGAGTCCCTGCAGATTTTCTGGTCTTCTGGTGTGCTGGACCAGCGCTCCATGGGTTTTTTATTTTATTTTTTAGAACGTTTTATTAACATATAAACACAGAATATGCAGCTGCAGCGAGAGAAAATGCAGCAGGAGGCGGAGCTGAAGTCAAGTTCAACAGACCACGGGGGAGCAGCCATATATGGCTCTGAGGGGGAGGGAGCAGAATGCTTTCCCTGTTCAAAATTTTTCTAAGATCCAATGGTTTTGTTCCTCAGCAGAGGCCACGCCTCCAGCAAGAATCGGTTCTCTATGGAGAAAGTCCAGACCCTAGTCAGTGTTGCCAGATTGGGCGGTTTACCGCTATTTGGGCTGCTTTCATGCTCTACTTTGCGGCTAAAAATAGCTCTGGGCGGGTGGTGATAATTTGGGCTGATTTGGAGTCAGATCGGCGGTTTTTGAGTTAACCTATTAAACACATTTCAAACAATCATTCATCATTATTTCATAGCAAAGCTCCTCCGACCTTTATCCATCACTGATTGGCTATCATAGATCACAACAGAGAACTGATGAGGCAGTTTAGTGGACACCTCGTCGAGTGGGCTGGTCCGTAGCGGCGGTACGTCATAGCGGCCGCCATATTGGATGTGGCAGAACTGCCGGTCAACTGATAGAAGGAAACGAACTGAATTTCATAAAGCACCGTTTTACAAAGTGAAAAAAATGCTGCAAGTAGCTGTTTTTTTTTTTTTCCCCAAGGAAGCCGAAAGAAACTGAAGCAGAACAAAATATGAAAGGATCAGTAAAAAGTTGTAAACGGATCTAAAGATTTGAAGGAGGTAAAATTAGCTCAATTCATTTTTATGAGGAAAAAATGGCAGAAAAGGCAAAATATTTCAAAAAGCTAAAGTTGAATCAATACCAAAAGTCACAGCACCCTTCTGAACGAGCTGAACATTTTGATACGATTTGTTAACATGGCACAAAAATTGTGGAACGAGAAAGATTCCTACTTCCGCTCTCGGCAAAGCAAGTCGCATATCTTTTTGCTCCTACCCTCCTTAAGTTTTCCTCCTCCCTGCTTGCTTTTTGTCTCGTCTGTGACTCTTCAGCGCTCACTCGAACCAATTTGCGATGGATTTAATAAATTGGGCTGTTTCCTCTATAGATAAGATTTTTTCCACGAAGCGGACCGGGCCAGGAGAAGCAGTCTGCCCCTCTGACACGCACGCTGTCGGATACATGATGGACTCGTGGGGACAGTGGCAACCTATGTGTCTGACCGTCTTGTCTGTCGAAGACGTGGAAGATTTGTGGATTATTGGGATATTGGTGGCAGCTGCTCTGTTTTTTGGCGTCAGCGGAGCTGTCTGCTACTGGAAGCTCAGGAAGACTTCGGCGGCTATCAGCGCGCTGGCCAAACTTCCTGATCAGCAAGATTCTCTGATCCGGGCTGTGAGCTCCTCATCCCAGCTGTTGTACGAACTGAATCGCACGATGGGAGCGGCGGTAGACCACCGCGGACCTGCGGTGCGCTTTGGAACTCGTTTACAGCCGCCCGGCCTCAATCAGGGCACAGATGGGGGTTCGTAGCTCGGAACCTCATATGATTCGGCGATTTTGGACCTGAACAGCACCTGGACTTGGAAGGCTGCAGTCAAAAAGAACACTGTGGCCTGGATTGAAGATAAACAAAAGAACTATCTAATCTGGTTTCTGCACACGACCTTGAAAAGAAGGCTGTCTGGAAACTATTCTCCTGGAGTCGTAGAGCTGAAGAGACCTTGCTGACCTCCCCCCCCCCCAGAGATCTCTGTGTGTGCGCTCGGATAGCGCCAAGCTGAACAACTGCTGAACTGTGCTTATCTGAATGTTACTCACAGACTCTTTGATCTCCTTGCATGTCGTCAAACTGCAACAATGTCTTGTCTGGTTGTGCTTAATGCTGATAGAGTTTTTGGGACTTTATCATAGAGTGTCTTAAGGCAATCTTTGATAGATTCTTTTTTTGAATATCACAAATGATACCTATTGTGTTCTCCTTTTTCCATATCTGATTTGACCTTCATCCCGTGACGGATGAGAGAGGCCGCGCTGAAGAACATGTCATGTGTTTGAATAAGCAGCAGCTTTACATTCTCTACCCCTCTTCTGGATGACTGTGTATACATTATCACGTTGTATTGGTGAGAACTGGTGCAATGTTAATAAAAGCTCTTAATAAAAGCTCTTGTATGTAGAACAACATGCGGAAGAAAAATGGATGACAATACTGTAGTGTGAATGCTTCATGAGCGTTCGTTCACTCGGTAAGCTCTAAACAGGGAGCTCATTTGTACACTTTATGTTTTAAAATGTGAATTAAATGTGCGTGGCTGAGTTCGGGAACTTGACCCACATCCTTTACAGCTAGAGGAGGTTTTCATTTTTATTTTTTAAAGGAATGGATGATGTAAAGAGATGTGGGCGAGGAGGAGATGATTATCAGAGCGGCCATGAAAGCCATTCAAGGTGAACACAAGTGCGTGTGTAGAAGAAGAAAACAGGAAGTTGTAAGATGGAGGCGTTTGGCCTTGAAGGATTTGTGTAAACAGTGAAAAGAGGACTAAGGAAGAAAGGAAAGGCAGGATGTTCTTTTCCTCCTCTTTTCTTTGAATTGACTCTTTGTTGTGATGTGTGTCTCAGTGATATGTGTCCATGAAGTGTCTCTTGGGGACGGTCCACTGTGATCCCTGGCATTCATGTCGTCTATTTTCTTCTGCTCCCAGCTGACTCCATTTCTTTCTGCCTGTCCTCAGAGCTGCCGTATGGCTGGGAGAAGATAGACGACCCCATCTACGGCAGCTACTACGTAGAGTAAGTTTCCTCGTTCACATCCAAAGCCGAGCAGTCGACTCGCGGCCACGTGGTTGCGACACGTTCTTTTTGGCACACGCTGTTCACAGTCCACGAGACACACGGTGCGGGGCTCCTGGGAAACCCCTCCTGCTCCAGTGCACGTCACATCCCAAGTGAAAACTTCTCCCGGTGCTCCACATGATCATCCAGCCACTGCAGAGCGCGAGCACTGCGCCACCGCTCCGTCCCTGTATTCACTGCTCAGCTTTTACAATTCTGCCATGAAGCGGGCGCTGTGTGCACGCACAACAGAGGAGCAGCTGAAGCAAAATGACAACGCTAAAGTTCCTCGTTTATCATGGGGGTTACGTTCCAGATCCCCCCGCAAGATGGGAAAAACTGCAAAGTAGGAACGATATATTTATTTTAGTATTTATGTACCGTATCTATTAAGCTGGTGAAGATTCTCAGTCTTTTTTGTCAGGTTTTTTGACGTATATATTAAGGCTTTGTAAACCCTTCCCACACTCTTGCAATGTTCTGAACTCTTAAACCTACATCATATTAACAACACACCTACAGTACTGCAAACAAAATCACACAGTGGTCCCGACAGAGTCCAACTCTGGATGAAAAAGTCCCGGTGAGCACCCGAGAAAACACCGGACCTCCAAGCAATGCCTCCCCATTCGAGAGTACTCATGGCCCCGCAAGCACCACTCAGATTAGAGCTGTCATTTTTAACCCGACCCGGATTAGGGCCGGGCCGTTATAATGTGATTAATGGGCGGGCTGGTTCGGGTCGGTCTCTGGCTTTTAATTTGGTCAGGATCAGCCGTAATCCAGTTATACGATAACATGGCCTGCCATACATCCACCATTTCATTACATTTCACCGCGAGCTGACTGGCCTTGAAAGTGGTAAAAAGTTCAGTTACGCTTCAGACTGGACTGTACTGCCAGGCAGCGATCCATCAGCCCAAATGACGTTCATTCAGCCGCTGCACTCGGTGGACGCGCGGCCGATGATCCAAACAGATGAGCTCCCAAAGCAGACGTGTATCAGAGCTGTTTTTGTGTCTCAGTAATTCAGATGCAGGCAGAAATGCGGTTTAAATGTTTGTTACAGCCATGAAAGTACAAACACCCTCAGCTCCGAATCTTCTGCCTCTTTCATTCAGCTGCATGTCCCCGACCGTTAATAACTAATTAAAACTGTTGTGGGGGGTTTCGGGTTCGAACTTGTAATTACTGTTAATTTGTTGCGTCAGGTGGGGTTCGGAAATTATGACTGCGGGGTGGGGCCGGGTCAGATCAGATTTTTTGGGGCCCGAATGCAACTCTAACTCAGATTGACAGATGAAGCTCCAAGTCCTGTTCTGGTCCAATTCCCAATCTGTTCTGTACGGCTCTCTGTGTCCACTGAGCGCCCACGTCACTTTGAATTATGACCAAACTTTTCAAATCAGATCAACACTTTCACTCCATTTCAGCAGAAAGCAACGGCTGGAGAGGCACTATTGGGGCTTCTGGGAAATGCAGTCATTTTGAGTAGGCTTATTGAGTGAAAACTACACAGTGGTGGCGCCTGTCTGTTTTTTTTCCCGTTAACCTTTTTACTGTACAGTATTCCGTACTGTCAGAATCACATGAGTAATGTTAAAGTTGACCATCGTGTTGTGTACACATTTTTTCTCGTTTACAATTGTTACAATTGAATTGTATTTTGAAAAACCGCTAAAGAGCAAGTCCGCAAAAGTCGAACCGCGAAGTAGCGAGGGACTACTGCATCGCTGTCCGAGCGCTTTTCCACATAAACAGACCCACTAACTTCTGACCAAACACAAAATACTTTGTTCGAACCCCGTGAGAAAACGTTAGTCCCGGGCCTCGTGTTGAAAAGGAGCAGGCGAAGATACGTAGAGAATAAAATGATGCGATTTTCTCATCGAGAGCCCAATGCTCTGCTCTGGATGCAGAATAGAAGACGTTCACACATTACTGTAAAGTGTTTAATAACCCTGTGAGAATGAGAAATAAATCTAATACAAACGTTTGTCTTTGTAGACATTACAGGCATTTTTGTATTTAACTAAAACAGAGTAAAACATATTTGTGTTATTACACAGTCATTGAAAAGAGTAATTACTGCCTCTTTCAGCTGACTATAATGTTAAAATAGTGATAATTGTATCAAAATGCTTTCTTTTTCATGCAGTTTTAAAACTACCCGTAATGAGCTTTTTTTTGTTGTACCAATAAATCTTTTAAATTGAAAATCCTGTTCAGTTAAGTTAAATTGAACGTAATTCATTCATTTAGTTTGCTGCTGACTAAATGTTTAACTCTGCGTTGTGCTGCACTGCATCGTGTTTTTCGTTCGTTTTATTTCGGTTTATGTCACTTGTAACGACGCGCTGTTTTTTCAGTCACATCAATCGAAGGACTCAGTTTGAGAATCCAGTTCTGGAAGCCAAGAGGCGCCTGGAGCAGCAGAGACAGATGCAGAGCCAGGGACTGTCTGCTCTACCTTTACCCACAATCTACAGAGGTACGCTCTTTACACCGATGCAGTTAGAAGAAATATGAAAAATGACACGACGCAGGAAAGCACAGCCCGCTGTTTGGAGCCATTATTTTCCTGTGTGCTAAAAAAAAACTGTTCATTTTGGATTTTCTGTTGGGGGGGGGTTTGTTTTCCTTGTTGATCTCATGTGGTGGGCAGTTTTATGAGCATCAGATGGGGCAGATGTCACATTTTACTTTATAGGGTTGGATGGAAATCACTGGGAGTGCAGACTATAAAGAACAAGCTCAGCCCAAGGCCTCCAGCGTGATAATCCAGGCATGATGAGAAAATGAACCGGGCACATTATGCTCTGCTTTGTCGGAGTGACGCATCCTAACAGTCACTTTATCAAGATTTCCAGCTTCCGTTTCCAGCAGGAATTGTGTGACAAAGCAAATGTTCAAGGTTTTCTGCCCAAGTAGATGTGAAATATAACGACAACCTGCTCTAAATGCAGAAAAGCCGTTGTTTACGAGGGACCCGACCCAGCTGAAGGGCACCTTCCTGTCAACGGGCCTGCAGAAGAGCAACATGGGATTTGGCTTCACCATTATTGGAGGCGATGAGCCCGACGAGTTCCTGCAAGTGAAGAGTGTTATCCCAGAGGGGCCGGCTGCTCAGGACGGGAAAATGGACACAGGTAATTATCTGTACCAGTCTTACACTGACGACCAGTTTAGAAATAAACTGCAGCTCCAACAAGTGGCAGCTTCCTGCTTGGAGTGCTTTAACCCTTGGAAGACCTTATGGGGGGGGGGATATGTCGCACATTTATTTTTATCTGTTTTTATTTATTTATTTTGGTGCAGTCAATAAACATTAGTTTTTCTGACAAAACCTAAATATCCCTTAATTTTTTAAATCCTATCAGAATTTTTTTTAATGCTTGTGGAACGTCACAGGAAGTTTACTTCTCTTGTGTTCCAGGGAACATCCATTAAATTTTAATTATTCTATCCTATATTTGTTCAAAGAATAATGTATACCTCAGTAATGTTTTTTTTTTTTTACATCTATTTTTATATTCTTAATTTTTATATTAGCTCTCTGGTGGTCTGCTTTTACATTTGAGAGTCTCTGTAAAAACATTTAGCCACATCCTAGAAGCAGTGTCTTCTATCAGCCAGATGTTGCTGCAGAGTCCCACCCCTGGTCTCGTCCAACAAAACTGTTTTAGTTTGGCTGTAAAGAGCACAAACAAACACACACACTTGCAAGTTACACATGTAAAGTGTTTAGTATTAAAAAAAGATGTTTGCAGGCTGCAGAATTTGTTCTACGGTTCAGAACGGCTGACAATAGTTGACTCCTGCTGGTTTCCCCCAAATCAGGAAGCTCCCAGTGGATGCACATGGCTGCAGCCACTGGGAGCATATCTTAAAGGAGAAATGTAATCAAATCTGAAAAAATCGATATAACAAGAATTTCATGTAGTAAACAACACACATAAACATACTTAGTATGCTTTTTTCAAGTCAGTAGCTTAAAGAAATAGTTTTTTACATTTTTCCTGCTACATGCCGAAGTACAGTGATTTCTGTAGTAATTTTCTGGACGCACTTTTATGACACAATTAAGACCTCCTTTGCTATCTTACAATAACACTGAAGCTATAAACCCATCATTACTGTCCTCCTGTCTGTCATTTAAAATGGAAGCAGAAGACTTTTTTGAATCTGAAGGATATCACTTTAGTTTGTCAAAAACAGTTTGGTGATTTAGTGCATTAATGGGCATTTCTATCCTGGAAATACGAATAGCCGTGCGTTAGCCGCCGCATGCTAACGTTAGCATGCTAGCGCCGTATGCTAACGTTAGCATGCTAGCGCCGTATGCTAACGTGGAAGTGGGGGTGTTGAAAATGTCCTGAAACAGTTACCAATGTCTTGTTAAGCTCTGTCTTCCCCAGAACATAGTAGGATCTAAAATGATTTTTAAAGATGAAGGAGCAAGTTGAAACATGCTGTCTCCCTCCTTGCTAGCAGGCTGCCTGGCTAACTAACTACGGTGGCCCTACACGGCCAAAATTCTACAGCGGCCGAATGCACAGGAGCGGTAAAAATACAATATAAAATTTTAAAAGTTTTAAAATCGATTTTGGGGCTTTTAGAATAGATTCTGAATCGCCAGGACTAAGAATCTTGATTCTTTAAAAAATAGATTTTTTTTGCTGCATCCATAATTGCTACACACTGAAACCTTTTTGTCCACAACTAGATACACACACTAATATTACTGTATGAGGGACGACTCGTTGCACTGCCTACGTCATATTCAGGGGACGGAGAGCAGGCAGGGGGAGGGGGGTCAAAAACACCAGATGAGAATTTTTTCACTTTGCAAAGTCTAAATTTGAGTTAGGATGACATTTTTGACTTGTGAAAATTTCTCAACAAGCTTATTTTATGCTTTTCATTAGACTACTATTAGCTTAAAAACACTTTTCATTTCTCCTTTAATGTACTGGTCAGGAAAAGCAAAGCATGAAGCAGAAACTGGCATCATGCACAAGAAGGGTTTTATAAAACATAAAACAATCAAACTGCTGATCAAATTGAAAAGGTCTGATAGGCTGGAGGGTATTCACAAAACTCCAGACTGGATTTTTAATTTTTTTTTCCCCAAAATTTATTTTGGCATTCTAATCTAAGAAATGCTTAAAAAAATTGTTTTTAACTTATTTCATTTTTTATTTAAATAGTTTGTTTATTTATTTACTTACTTATTTAATTAATTAATTAAATTAATAAATGTATTTATTTATGTATTTGTTTGTTTACTTATTTGTTTGATTACTTATTTATGTACAGTATTTAAATTGTTTATTTACTTACTTATTTATTAATTTGTTTGTTTACTTATGAATTAATTTGTTTGTTTACTTATTTGTTTATTTAATTTGTTTGTTTACTTACTTACATTTTTGATTGTTTGTTCACTTATTTAATTAATTAATTAATGTATTTATTTGTTTGTTTGCTTACCTACTTATTAGTTTGTTTGTTTGATTACTTACTTTCATTTATTTATTTCAATTGTTTGTTTAATTGTTTAATTTGTTTGTTTACTTACTATTCAATTTGTTTGTTTGTTTACTTACTTATTAATTAATTTATGTATTTATTTATTTGTTTACTTACTTATTTGTTTGTTTGATTACTTACTTATTTTATTTATTTATTTAAATGTTTTGTTTTTGTTTGTTTATTTACTTACTTATTTAATTTATTAATGTGTTTGTTTACTTATTAATTTATTTGTTTGTTTACGTATTTGTTTATTTAATTTGTTTGTTTACTTACTTATTGATTTCTTTATTTCTTTGTTTATTTACTTACTTAATTTTTACTTACTAATTTTATTTATTTGAAAAAAAAAAATACGTTTTTTTTTTTTTACAGAAGACCTACTTAAAGAGTTAAAATTTTAATAAAAGTCATTTCAGTTTGCTTTTTTCATTTCAAACTTACGATAGTTATTATTATTATATACATTTTTTGTATCCAAACCAGTTTGGCTGTCGCTGCTTCTCGTTAGAGCCACTTCCCTTCTCCCTCCAGTCTCTTAGCTTTTTATTCACTAGGATTTTCTTAAATATTTCACAAACATGTCTTAAGTGC
Organism: Garcialebias charrua; assembly: GCA_038048925.1. Taxonomy (NCBI): domain Eukaryota; kingdom Metazoa; phylum Chordata; class Actinopteri; order Cyprinodontiformes; family Rivulidae; genus Garcialebias; species Garcialebias charrua. Next base: position 10,472 of record JBBPBX010023766.1, on the reverse strand, counting down.
AGTTGATAAAATTTTTACGTCTTATGTTAAATTGCATCTCTGCTGTCAACAAAATTACGCTGATAACTTAAAAATAGTCTAAAAACTCAAAGTTAGAAGTGGAGGTCTCTGTATTCCCAGAATTATTCATGGTTCTCCATATTTGTGCCCCCCCACCCCCATGTGTTTCTGGACTCAAACATTTTAGCTGTTCCTTCCACATTTTGTGATGTGGGGATGAAACGTTGGATTTAATTAACCCTCCTGCTGCCCTGGAGTTAAACTAATCCACGAGGCCTAAAGAGGCCTCAGAATCTCAACTAACTTAAACTTGGTTGTTTAAATGTAAAAAGAAATTGAAGCTTCGTCCTTTTCAAATAATCCACAGATGGATTCAAAGGATGTACGTCTTCCAAAAGCACAAGGAGCAGAAAAGCTCAAAGCTCATTTAAAAGCATCAACCTGTGGCTGTAAAAGTAAAGCAACAGAACAGAGAACGCCTGAGGACAGCTTTCATTCAGGAACAGAAATGCTACATTTTAGGCAAAGTAACTGGAAATCTTTAGTTGCTTTAATATCTCGTATATTTGCTTTAATACAGAAAAATCTGCTGATTTTGGCAGATTAAAATAGAAAGTTTGGATTAAGTTTACAGAAAGCACATTTACCATACTTTTCACGTATAAGTTGCACCTTTTTGCACAAATTTGCAAGTCCTGCGACTTATACGGCAAAGCTTTACTTACCTTTTTCCCCATATTTTTAACCCAATTTGGCTGAGATCTGACGATTTCATTCATTCTGACATGGAAAATATTGGAACGCTAGGGGTTGAACGAGTACATAATTTTTAACCTCGACATTAACATAAAAAAACTCGAGCGGCGCTCGAGTAGCCGATGACGTCACAGTGTCTTATGATGCAAAATAAATAAATAAATATAATGCATAAAAACGTCTTTACAAAAAGAAAAAAAAGACCAACAAAACATTGGGAGCATTTATTATGCTCCTATCATTTATCATACTGCACATAAGTCACAGGAAAAACAAAACTATTAGTTATTATTATTAATATTAAAAGTGAAAGTAACGCGCTGAAAACCGAAACTTAAAAAACAAATGGGGCCACAGCCACACCGTACCACCGCCTGCAGTGCTGTGCAATTTAGGTTTACTTTTAGAGATTGTGTTTAAAGGTTTTTAATAGCTCTAGAGAGATTAATATTTGTTTCTTTTTCTTTGTGAAACGAGAGAGATGAAGCCGTTTCGGCCGTGTTAATGCAACACTGCCCTCTGCTGTCACAATCTACTACGGCCAACGGTGTTCAAAGCAAAGAAAGTCAACAGGATGTTTCAATGAGTAGCGCAATTTATAAAATTATAAACTGTTTTACCTTTTTGACAAGACTGGACCAGCTCCATACATCCGTGTGCACAAAGGAATCCATTTTGTAGCGTCTACTAGAAGCTAAAAGCTACCCCGCGCTCTGTTTTTATCACGTGATGTGACGTACAGACGTTACTGCGACGTGATGACGTCACTACGGGTAGTCGAGGTGGACAAAAAAGCCTCGATAGAAGTCAAAGCGCTCGATCTGTCGAAAACTCGGTTACTCTGTTAAAGCATTATGGAACGCTACCATTTTCCGCCACTAGAGGGCGTTTGACGAATATGGCAAGCCAAGTGTCTCATTAATAGGTAAAAGTGTCTATTAATGAGACACTTGGCTTGCCATATATTAAGCCACCTTCGTCTCATTCCGCAACTCCTGGAGCAAACATCATATCAGCTGCTTTTTGCCGCGCCGCCCAGGTGAAATGCAGCTGATTTGACCATTAAAGGTTCAGTATGCAGTTTCTGTAGAACTGCAGCAGTTAGAAATATTTTCAACAGGCAAAGCATTCTGATCCCTCCCCCTCAGAGCCATATGTGGCTCTGCCCCCTTGTGGTCTGTTGAATTTCAAATTCAAGCTCTGTTTTTATTGGCTGATTCAAATTCAAGCTCTGTTTTTATTGGCTGGTTACAAACTCTGTTTTTATTGGCTGGAAAATGGCGGGTCACCTTTTCTTTTTAGAAATGCTTATTTACCACCTGGAGAAGCAAGGGGACAATATTTTTTTTATTTTTTTTCAGAGATTACCTGGCTAACATCAGTCTGTCAGGAGGTAGTGACAGAGTGAAGAAATATGTTCATAAAAAAAGCTACATACTGCAGCTTTAAAGTGAATTTATTAAAGAAAAGTTCAACTGATACACACCTTTACTGTAATGTTGATCAAACGAAGCATTGGTTTTAAGTGTTAATCTTGTTAAATGTCGACAAAATGCATAGCGAGTCCTCCCTCTGCGCGCTCCTGCTTCCGTGAATTGATTTTTGAAATGCAGCTGATTTGACTGTCAAGGTTAATTTATTAAGGAAAAATTCAACTGACACACCTTTACTATAATGTTGAGCAAACAAATAATTGTTTTTAGGTGTTAATCTTGTTCATTCTTGTTAAAGTCCTCCCGTGCAGGCTCTCGCGGCCGCCATTTGGCAGCCAATCGATTTTTGGCACACCGGCCCACATTTCCAGGTGGTCAGCGGTGATTCATAACAAACGCGACGTGTCAGCGATGATGCATAATAGATGCAACGTTTATGGCGAAGCAACATATTTATGTTTTTCCCCACTTTATTAGACATATTTGGACTGATGCGAATTATACGGCGATGCAACGCGTACGGCAGAAAGTACGGTACTTTAGGAGAACCTGCAAACTTGAACCTAAACATCTCATCCAGAGCACATTTGTGAGCTGGAGTCTTTCTCCTGCTGCTCTCTGGTTTTCTCTGACAGTTTCTCTTTTATCTCTCTCTCTCTGTTTTATCTCCATCACTTTTCTCCAGCTCCAACTTTATTATGCTTCCTTATCAAACCATATTATCTGACACCTCTCCTCTGTTCTCAGCCTCAGTATGTTTTTGTCAGTTATCTCTTTTTCCCTCTCTCCATTTTTTTCGTCCTTCGTTCCTCCCAGTCCTGGTCTGTGGAGCCTTCACTTTCTGCTCTCTCTTCTGATTTCTTTCCCACCAATTTGCTCGTCTCCACTCTGACATCGCTCCTCACACACGCGCGCTCCCCGACTGAGATTAGCTGGCCTATTTGAGCCGTACAGAGGCGCTCTCGGGGATTTTGTATGATGGTGGATTTTACATGTATGGTGCACATCTCAGTGTGCGCACACACCCACTCATGGGCGTGTGCGCGTGTCGGCACTTGTTACAGACAGCGCCTCCAGAAGTGTGAAATAAAGTATCTGAGGCAGCTGCAGTCGTCATGGACCTGTGGCCTTAAAGGTGAAAGTTATAAGTTTTCACACGTTCCAGTACCACATTAAAGGAGAAGCCTTATTGTATTTTTTATTTTTTTTGTATGCAGTGAAGACGACATTTACTGGAGTAGATTAGTGTGGATGCTTGATCAAACACAGGACCATTAAAAGTCAGTGCAGCCAGTGTCCTTTGAAGGATTTAAAATCATCTGCTGCCTTTTATGCCAAAGTTTTAAACAAAGGTTTTGTATGATATGTTAGCCTTTAGAGCATGTGTTATAAACAGTGGTGGGCAGCGCTAGTCCAAAAATTAGTTCCACAATTTCTAAAGCGCTTATGTCTTAGGAAAACTAGCGGAAGCTAATTTTAAAGCGCAAGTTCAATTCAACACTTGGTAGCCAGCACTAAGTTATGCAATATTTGAATTACACTGCCAACTAGTGGTGCATGAACTGTTATACACCTTCATCCTACCTATAACCGCGAATCGCTAGGGATGTCATTTCCTAAAATAGACCTTTCGCTCATGGTCTAAAAATTAAAAAGTTGTTGAATATGTTGAGGATTGTTATTTTGGCTGCTTCTTTGTCTTTTTCTTTTGTTTATTGTAGATTTTTCATTAAAAATGCATCGATAAAAACTGTTTACTGGAAAACTGAAGCGCTGCAATGCATTATGGGCACATGACGAAAGCAAAGCACGGAGGACAGGAAACATTAACCATTGCCTTCCTGCTACGTAAGCAGACACAGCAGCATTGTGGGAAATGTCTGTAAAATCAGAACCATGGCTGTGTCTCAATTCATGGGCTGGGTCCTCATGAGTGCGCATTTGTCGGCCGCATACGTCATTGCCCCGCGCGGAGGACTGTCCCAATTCGAAGACTCCTCCTCATGCGGCCGAGGAATGCGGCCTACTTCCTGCCGAAATCGAAGGATGCATTCGTGAATCCTTCAAGACGGAGGCTATCCCAGAATTCATAGCGCCAGCAGAGATTTCGCGGGGGGGGTGGGACTTTCTGCGTGCAGTCGGGCTGCTGTGTGTTGTTGAGTCATCAGCTCGTTTTAACAACAACCTCAGCGCGAATATTCATTCAACCTTTATTTAGTCATCTCAAACAACCAAACGTAAAATAAGTTTTAACCGTACCGAGTGAGATTCGAACCAGCTTCGAGAAAAGTATCTCTGCACCAATCGCAAGTTGATTTACCAGCTGAGCTACTGGACAACTTGCATTTCATAGGTCCACTCTGGGTTTTAACAGATCGCCCCTTATAAGCTGATTTGTAATCAGTTCTTAACAAATAGTAAACTCAGAAACACTAATATATATACATGTATTCAGCTAACTAATATATTTTAGCGGCGTCCCTTCTCTTTCCACACACACCAAGCGGCACACAAGAACTTCCCACCCACTTCAAGAGAACGCCCCACCCACTTCAAGGCCGGCAAACCTGAAGGCTAGACCGTCCCATTTCAGCAGTTTCGCTCAGCCCACCCGGTCTTGTGAGTGCGTGGCCTACTCGGCCCAGCTAGGCTGGGTCCTCATGAGGATGCAGCCCCTGAATTGAGACACAGCCCATGACTGAAAGCAACAGGAAGAATGGACATATACCTTCTCTCAATTTTCGCTGTTAGTTGGGAGGGGAGCTGTAGAATGAATCACATGCATTGTGATTCATAACAGTTAAACTTTCCACTGTTCAAGACAATGAATACTGATAGATAATTAGTTACGGTATTAGCGGTACTGCATTTTAAATAGAAAAGGTGCAAATCCGCTTATGAATTACTGTATAAAAATTAGTAAATCCGCTAAAGCGCAAACAAATTGTTTAGGTCCGCAATTGGCGGATTTGCGCTTTAGCGGGCTGGTGCCCACCACTGGTTATAATGGTCTCTTAGCTGCTACCACACCGAATTTTAGGTCAGTATCTCTAAAATTAACCAAGTTATTGTTGCCATTTTTAAGTTTGCTAAAGTTGGTTGGTTGTGGTTGCCATCTTGAATCAGGTTGACTTCAAAAGTTCATCAGCTTTAGCTGTTTCATTGAAATCTGTCCAGTGGCTCACGAATCAGAATCAGAATACGCTTTATTGTCATTGCACAGTTAAGCACAGCAAGATTATGTTGATTATCATGAGATATTTTGCTAACAGACAGACATGGGCAAAAAAAACTCCATTTCCAGTTGTTGTTTTTTTTTTTTGGTGACATGCTCCGTTTAACATGAGTCAAAACTTAAAGGTTCAGTCTGCAGTTTCTGTAGAACATCAGCACTTAGAAAAAATTTCAACAAGCAAAGCATTCTGATCCCTCCCCCTCAGAGCCATATATGGCTCTGCCCCCTTGTGGTCTGTTGAAATTTGAATTCAAGCTCTGTTTTTATTGGCTGATTCAAATTCAAGCTCGGTTTTTATTGGCTGGTTACAAACTTTGTTTTTATTGGCTGGAAAATGGCGGGTCACTTTTTCTTTTTAGAAATGCTTATTTACCACCTGGAGAAGCAAGGGGACAATATTTTTTTTAAGTTTTTTTCAGAGATTACCTCTCTAACATCAATCTAGTGACAGAGTGAAGAAATATGTTAAAAATATATTGTTAGAAAAGTTACATATAGCAGCTTTAAATCAGACATGAATTTAAAGAAGCATTAAGATATTTTAAGGTTTTGTGATTAAAGGCTTCGAATTAGACATGTCACGATAACACATTTTGCTGGGCGATTAATTGTCTCGGAAATTATTGCGCTAAGCAATAATATTGTTTGAAATTTGACAATAATTAGTAATTATTGTCAAATTTAAGAAGAAATGTTGGTTAATTTTTGTGTGTAATACCTTTTTGTACCACCGGATGGCAATTTAAGACTGTTTGAACCAAAGGATGGATAGTGAGGGAGCAAGCAACGTGTCTCTTTAAGAAAAATGGGAGGGAGGCACCTTGACGTGACATGGGCTATCGCTTGTTCCTGTTTTTTGGTTCTGAAAACGACGGACACTCGGTGTGTTTTGAGCTCTTTAGCATAGCATTTTTCACACAAAGCTTTTAATAAAATAAAAATAAAACAGTAAACAAGTTCTCAGCTTTTTTTTGCAGAGAAAAACAACTTTTTACACAAAGGCACGGGTTTCAACCATGAATTTTGGAGCTTCGACAAGACAGAGGTTTTTTTCCCCGAGGTCGGCCTGTTAGCTTAGCTCGTAGTTTAGCTGCTTTTAACGATACAAAATGTGATTTTGCACGGTTAAAACATTTTAAAGAGTGAAGAGAAAGGGAGGGGTCAGTGAAGAGCACCGGAGTTGAGCCTTTTGTCATCCAGTGTCTTCAGTAGAAAGAGAGAGACACAAAGAAACGATAAATTACGATGAGGTCGATAATTTTAATTTATCATATGATTCATTGATTTATTGTTTATCGCGACAGGGCTGGTTCGAATGCCACTTTTCAGCAGCAGATCATTGTCACATCACCCAGACGTTGACGTACTCCTTCACCTGTGGTTGTAAATTGCCGTCAGTGGTGATCAGACGACCGTGCGCTCCTCTGTGAGAGCCTCATGCTTCTTCTGTTTTGCTGCATCTTGCTGTGAAACCACTGAGAGTTGCAGACTGCGACAAGTTGTATTTTTGGAGCACAGCAGGTCCTGCTGAATCACTGACACCAGATCGTGTGATGTGCGAGACACGAAACGGTCCCAAGTGTGACTAAAGCTGCTCGTATCTCCTCTTCCAGGGGACGTCATTGTCTACATTAACGATATCTGCGTGCTGGGCACCACGCACGCCGACGTTGTGAAGCTGTTCCAGTCCGTGCCCATCGGTCAGAGCGTGACCCTTGTGCTCTGTCGAGGATATCCTCTGCCCTTCGACCCCGAGGACCCGAATGCCGCGGCGAGTTCCTCTCTTACGCCCATCGGTCTGGAGCACCGTCCGCTGGTCGTGAACGGGCGCGGCAGCTACGACCCCTACCTAGAGTACCTGTCGTTGAGCTCGCAGCTTCCCCCTCAAGCTCTGACCTCTCATCCCGGAGACACACATCTGGACGGCTCGTCGCTGCCGCCCACCACGCCCGGCTCGGCGTCGGCGCTCACACCTCGAGACGATAACGTTTCTATGGCATCTTCTGGGACTGGAGGTGTTGCCGGGGGAACAGCGTCAGGGGCGGATCTACGGACAGTCACCATGGTGAAAGGAGCAGAGGGATTCGGGTTCACAATTGCCGACAGCCCGACTGGTCAGCGAGTAAAGCAGGTGATGTCATCTCTTTTCTTTACAAACTAAACGGTATGTAAGAGTTGGTTCAACTGTGTGTCAAGAAGTTCATGAAGTCTCAGCAATGACCTTGAGGCTGAAGACTTAAAGAAATTTCCAACATCTTGATCAGAAAGCCAGTATGTGTATTTCAAATGTCAGGTCCGTTGGCGGCAAATATCGTTCCAGCACCCTCTTGCTTTAAAGCAGATGTGTGGGCGCACTTTGGCTTAAAAAAAAAAGGCTAGCGACTTTATGGATAAAACTCTAGCGGTCTGCATAGTTGGTGCTTTTAATCAGTTTTCAGTTAAATTAATTCAATCCAAGTCTATAACAGTCACAAAATGTCACCAAAATCACTCTGTCCCTCTAAAATCTTTCAGAAAATTGCAAAAGTGTTTTGAATTGTATCGTTTGATGAATATTGCAATATATATCATATCGTGAGCTGAATATCGTGCATCGTATCGTATCGTGAGACTATTGTATCACTACAGCCCTAGGGGACACCCTGGATGAGTCGCAGGTCCATCACAGACACATGGAGACAAATGAGACCAACAGTCATTCACACTCACACTTGGGGGGAGAATTTACAGCTACCAATGAACCAAACGGGCGTGGTTTTGTTCTGTGGGAGGAAACCGGAGTATCCGGTGAAAGTCCACACTCACACAGTTAAAACATGCAAACTCCACCCAGAAAGACGCCATGCCAGGAGGCGATCCTGCAACCTCCTCACTGAGAGGCGACGGCTCTGCTCTCAATTTTAATTTTAATTTTAATTTTTTTAAGCTTTGTTCAGTTCTAAAATTCTCCATTTAGGTCACTTTGCAAACATTTGTATATTGTGACTGTGCCTATTGGTTAGCTCGGTAGAATGGAAGAAATGTTGAAATTCTAAAATAACAAGCAGCAGCTTCACGGGGTACGTCCTCATTTGTCTTTTGTCATTCTTGGATAAATGCAACCATCTTTTTGATGTTCCCACGGATAAAACTTGAACTTTTAGACCAGTTCTAGTCAGATTTTTAGTCTAGATCAGGGGTGCCCAAAGTGGTGCCAATGTTTGCTCTCCAAGTCATTTGATTTGGCCCGCCTCATAAAACTTTCCTTTGAAGAACCAAAGTGTTTACACTCAGTCATTCCAAGTTTAATGTTGGAAAGTTGGCCCAATGACTACTGTAATGACACTACACAGCTGGAGTAACTAATTTGTGCATACATTCTTTTACATTTTAATCATTTATATTTCATTTTGACAGACTTCATACTGTCTCTCGGCAGTTTCTTGCTGCTGAATAACATTTCCTTTGACAAAGCTGAGCATCATGTAGGTGCCCATCACACACCTTCTTGAGCACCCCTAAATTTTAACTCAACATCTCTGAAAAATAAAGAAACCATCAGTAGAATTTTGTAAGGAAACAGTTCTCAAACCTTAGATTCACCAAAATATTGAATAAATCTTGAATAAATATGGAATAAATGACGACAGTCTCAAACGGGCAAATAAAATCTCTATTTTTTTTGCACGAGTCACACCACCTGTCAATCAATCCAGTAGGCACATCAGCAACTGACCAGTCAGCGACGAACCCCTCTTACCTGCAGAGCTGCAGCGGTGTTGCATTAAGAATGCTTTGCAGTCACAGATTGTACATATTTTGTTTCATGTTAATCTACTGTAGTAAAACTTTGTAAAATATACCAGAATGCAGGAAATGGCATCTACTTTATTCAAAATTCTCTAGGGAGGACCCCAGACCTCCACCACCACCAATGCAGCCTGTTCTGTGATGTTCTTTATATAGAATGGAAGGTTAAATAATTGTATAATAAACAAATGGACTTTACTTAAAGATGTATTTGTATTTCATGAATTATATTATTGCATTTGGCCTGCAGTCCTCTGATAGATTTTAAATATGACCCTCTCAGGGAAAAGGTTTGGGCACCCCTAGATGTTTATGGCGAGTTTAGATGCTGTCATACCTGAACTGCTCACAATGAATTTCATAATTCAAAATCATCAAATCAAATTCAAAAGGAATCAAAATGAATATTTTATTCACGGGCAACAGCTCTGCTAGACATGCCGTGTGCATTCTTCCTCAAAACTTATAACACCATAGCATTGTTCTGTGATAAAACTGCACATTTTAGCGTGGCCTTTTATTGTGGTCAGCCTAAGGCACACCTGTGTAATAATCATGCTGTCTAATCAGCATCTTGATATTCCACACCTGTGAGATGGATGAATTATCACAGCAAATGAGAAGTGCTCACTAACACAGATTTACACAAATCTAGGAATTATATTTGAGAGGAAAAAAGCCTTTTGTGTACGAAGAAAAAGTCTTAGATCTTTGAGTTCAGCTCATGAAAAATGGAAGCAAAAACAAAAGTGTTGCGTTTATATTTTTGTTGAATGTAAATTCATTCATTCAACCTTTATTTATACAGGTTAGTCTCAGTAAAAGCACTGATAAGTAAATAAACGTGATCCTCTGGTTTCCCTCACTGGATGTGATGATAACCTTGTTTTCTGCAGAGTCAGAGGACTGATGGGGGGGTGTCTTGTTATGTTTGAAGCTCTTAGATCCAGGCTCACATGGGGCATCAGGGCTGATCGAAGGAGACTTGATCCTGGAGGTGAACCAGCAGCCGGTAGCTGCAGCGGGACACGGCCGGGTGGTGGAGCTGCTCAAAGAGTGTGCTGTGGGAACAGAGGCGACACTCCTCATACAAAGAGGAGGAACAGGTAAGATATTGATTACTTATCTGTTTGGCAGTTGGTTTACAGTCATAATTTAAACAAAAAGGCATCCTTTTTAACTTATCTTGTTTTAAAGAAGAAAATAAGCTCTCATCAGTAACAAGCAGGATGTGCTAGCATCATTATTTAAAAAAAAGA
>JBBPBX010023765.1:16686-36130 GCA_038048925.1 Garcialebias charrua | reverse complement strand
TATATATATATATATATATATATATATATATATATATATATATATATATATATATATATATATATATATATATATATATATATATATATATATATATATATATATATATATATATATATATATATATATATATATATATATATATATATATATATATATATATATATATATATATATATATATATATTATATATATATATATATATATATATATATATATATATATATATATATATATATATATATATATATATATATATATATATATATATATATATATATATATATATATATATATATATATATATATATATATATATATATATATATATATATATATATTTGGCTTGTTCGTTGTCCCTGTCGAGTCCGTTACCTCTCCTTTCCAGCCCGTTACCTGTCTCATCTAGCTTGTGTGCTATTCAAGAAGCTTTTCTCCAGAGACATTTAACAAAGAAAACTTTCAAAGGTAACAGCAACTGAGATTTTATTGGCACAACGAACCATGGCAGTCCTGAAGAGCTAATCCATACTGGGATTACAATCAGGGTAGTGTTAGATTTGAAATCACTCATTTAGTTGTTAAAGAACTTATTCCTGTACACACTCCTACACAGAACTTTGCTCTTAAATACGTTTTAATCCAGTGTGCCGGGACAGACTGAACCTCTGGATAAAATGGCTGCTGTGTTTAAAAATGTTTTCTGCTACTTTTCTTTCAGTGTTGAGTATTTGAAGCAAAGAAAGTCTATTGTTTTAATGACTCTTTGAAGGTCAAAGTTCATGCTCAGTAATCCAGGTAAAAATCCAACAATGTTCAGTCAGGTCATCTGGATGGTTTCTTTTTGTGCTGAGATGTTTTGTCCTTCATTCAAAGGACATCAGCAGTTCGAGGAGCCACAAACAAACTGAGTCCCACAAGCAGCACACTCCCATAGTGAAAAAAAAAAACCGGTTTGCTGGTGATGAGATGGTTTCTGGGGCCCGCCTCTGAGGCCGCCAGGCCAAAGTGGATCAAAACATCAAGTTTATGCTCAATAATAAATAATAAATCCATGTTTTTTCCACTCTGGGAGTGTTTGTGTCAGTTTGTTGCTCTTCGGACTGATGAAGTCCTTTGGATGAAGGACGAAACGACTCAGCAAAAAGAGAAATCGTCCAGATGATCTGACTGAACATTATTGGATTTTTACCTGGATTATTGAGCATGAACTTTGATGTTTTGAGCCACTTTGGCCTGGCTCCCTCAGAGGAGTTGACAGGCAAGAGGGCGGGCCCCAGAAACCATCTTATCACCAGCAAACTGGGGTTTTCCACGATGGGAGTGTGTTGCTTGTGGGGCTCAGTTTGTTTGTGGCTCCTTAGACTGATGAAGTCCTTTGGATGCATACCTGCAAACAACAACAGTCGCTTTTCATCGAAATTTCAAACTAAAATATGTCATTTGTGAATCATCCAGATCCGAAGAGTTTAGTTTTTGGGAGTGGAGGGGGTCAGAGGCGTGGTGGATGGTATGACTTCCCTTTAAAGGAGACCACATATAGGTCTTTAAAATTTTTATGTTATGTCTGTGTGCTATCTTGACAATATTAATTCATTTTAATACACAAAATAATTCTTAGATAATTAATTATACCCTTTTTAATTCTGCCATTTTTAACTTTCGTTTTGAACGACCGGTTTCTTGAAGTCCACGCCCTTCAAAGATCTGTTTACGCCCTCTGTAACAGCCAGTATCTGTAATGTGTTGTTGTTTTAAAATTAGCTCTTTTTTTATTACTCATTTGACTTACTGTTAGTGTTAGCTTAAGATAACTTACCGAAACCCGTCTGAGCGCGCCGCAATTTGCTGCTCCTTTTAGCATGAGACCACCCGAATCCGAAGCTAATGTTAGCTTGTTCCTCTTCCGGTGTTCGCCAGCTCCGCTCGTTGCACGCGGAGATTTTGGGAGTTATCGCTGTTCCAGTCAAGACAACACAAAGTTCACCAAGTGTCTCCCGTAAATTAATCCGTAAGGAGAAGGTCCTCGCTGCTGCGAGGCTGCTGCGAGGCTGAAACGAGGCTGTACAGTTGAAGCTCCGCTCCATCGCGCCAGAAGAGGGTCCCGTTGCCGCCGGTCCCTACGCCGGGGGTCCGCTCGTTTAATTTTTGCCGGCTGCGCGTTGGGAGCGATCGCAAATACACTAAAAATTGAACTAAAACATAAAAATAACAATTATACTTTATTTATAAAGCCATTTAAAAAAACACAGCTGCAACAAAGTGCTGTACACATGAAATTAAGAACATATAAACAAAAGATGAGATGAAATCATGAAAAACAACAGTCATGTGTTTAATACAGAAGTGGGTTGAGCCTAACCAGGGGTTGCTAGGTGAGGGGCTGGACTCAGGTTTGAGGTGGTTGGCTGCGGTTTGTGACGTCACAAACCGCAGGAAGTGGGAAACGAAGTGTATTTATCAAAGATAAATAAATCTACTTAGAGTAAATAAACCACTGGGTGCATTTTTTTGGCCCTAGGACTGTTTTTTTATGAAGTAAATACCCAAAGTTGAGTAAAAAAAACACTAAAAAGTGAATTTTGAACATGTGGTCCCCTTTAAGAAACTGCATTCCTCCTCTGTCATTTAGCTTTGCAGGTGGCAGGTGCTCATCTCTTCAGGGGAGTTTTGTTGCACATTAGCTTACAGCTACCCCAGTGACGTCAGTTGATGACTGGCAGGTGTGTGTGTGGGGGATGTTAGGATGTGTGAGCATCTAGATAGCACTTCTGTGTCCTGTGCGGCGCAATTTTGACTTAAAGAGGAACTTACCCCACTGTGAAACGATAGCTCCGCCCCAAGACAAGAGACCACATATTGGTTTTATAAATTTTTATGGTATGTCTGTGGGCTATCCAGACCATGTTCATTCAATTTAATGCACAAAATTATTCTTAGATAATAAAATATCCCCTTTTTAGTTCTGCCTTTTCTCATTTCCGTTCTGAACAGGCTGTTTATGGTAATGAGCTCTGAAGGCCACGCCCTTCAAAAATCTGTTTACATTTACTCCGCCCTCTGTAACAGCCAGTATCTCTAATCTGTTGTTGTTTTAAAATTAGCTCTTTTTTTATTACTCATTTGACTTACTGTTAGTGCTAGCTTAAGATAACTTACCGAAAGCCGTCTGCGCGCGCCGCCATTAGCTGCTCCCTTTAGGCATTAGCCCACCCGAATCCGAGGCTAATGATAGCTCTTCCTCCTCCGCCCGCTTAGCTCCGCTCGTTGCATGCGGCGCTTTGGGAGCGATCGCTGCTCCAGTCCAGACACATACACAAAGTTCACCGAGTGTTTCCAGTTAATTTATCCGTATGAGGCAACCTCTGACCGGACCCACGGACCTCAAAAGCTATCAGTTCCCAGCAGCTCCTGCTCGCAGATGGTCTCTTCGCCGGCGGTCTGCTCGTTTTCCGTCTGCCGGCTGCTCGTTGGGAGCGATCGCTAATACGCTAAAAATTGAACTAAAACGTAAAAATAACAATTATACTTTATTTATAAAGCCATTTAAAACAACCACAGCTGCAACAAAGTGCTGTACACATGAAATTAAGAACATTTAAACAAAAGATGAGATGAAATCAGGAAAAACAACCGTCACGTCTTTTATACTGAAGTGGGTTGAGCCTAACCAGGGGTTGCTAGGTGAGGGGCTGGACTCAGGTTTGGGGTGGGTTGTGGCTGCGGCTTGTGACGTCACAAACCGCAGGATTTGAAAACGAGACATTTATATCCCTGAAAAATAAATCTACTTAGAGTAAATATACCACTGGGTGCATTTCTTTGGCCCTAGGACTGTTTTTTTTAAAGAAGTAAATACCCAAAGTAGAGTAAAAAAAACATTAAAAAGTGAATTTTGCATCTGTGGTCCCCTTTAAAAAATGCAACAAAGTGGGTGTGCCAAGAGACACCGCCTAAAGCAGGGGGAGGGGGTGAGGGGTTAGAGCGAGGAGGTGTGGCCAGGACGAGTGACTGTGACATGCAGCTAGCATTAGCATAATTTATGCAACATGGAGAGTAGGGATACACGATATAAATGGTACACGGTAGAAACGATAGAAATTTAGCCTATGATAGAGATCTGTCTTCTACCGGCTAACCGCAGAAAATCAGAGTTGTCAGATTTAATCTTTACTTTTTTAGTTTAAAACTGTGCATAAGTGGTGTTGAAGTCTTTTCTTTGAGTGCTAAGTAGCGAAGCTATAAGCTAACTACGTCCGGCTTGCCATAGTGTTGCCATTCGGATGCATGCGCAAAATGCTGTGTTCTGTTGAAAGTTTTTTTTTTTTTGTCGAAAGTTAAAGTAAGCATTGGTCAGCTTTAGGCCCTGTACACACGTAGCCGGATATCAGTAAAACCGAACAGTTTATTGTGCGGTTAGGTCTTTCATCCACACGTGAACTCCGGTTGATGTAACTATAAACGAATAATGAAAAAACTCAGACCAAAGTGGAGATTTGAGAATTATCCGCGTTCGAGTTTGCGTGTGGACTTTCAGAACCGGAGGTTTGTGCTCCAGCTGGAGCGGCGCAGACGTCACATGCTCGGCGAAAAAAAAGCACTAAAATGTCAACATACCTGCTCTGACATGATTCCCAGTCGACATTTTCCTGCGTTTTATTAACTTTGTACTCCAACACGGTATTTAATAGTAGTTCAACCTTGCGGTCTGTCCACACAAACAAATTAAATAAATAAATAAATAACAGGAAGTTGTGGCTGAGTTGAAGGGTTGAACTTGTGACAGCACTACACTGCCACCTATGGGTTCAGCATATTCTTTACAATGCTCTGTGGTGAAAATAAACGGGACATGTAGACGAACATTTTAAATATCTGAACATGTATGTACGGAGATATTTTTTTTGCGCAGATATTCGTTTTTCAAACACCAGGGCCTGAGAGAAACCTGCCCTCTGATCTGTGAACAGAACGCTGTGTTGTGTGATTTTACTGCGAGACCCTCTGGTCAAAGCCACAGAGGAAACTGGTTGCCCTGTCAGCTCTCCTTAAAGCTGAAGGAGACGCCCTCTAGAGGGTTGGAGGGTGAAGTGTTTTCAGTGTAAAATGCTGCTCTGTTACTGTTCATTTCTTAAGTGACAATATTGGAAACTGTTAAGAGTTAACAACATATTCTTTAGTTTAAAACTTATGGCTAAAACTACACAAGATATATTTTGCACTGTTTTGCACTACAAGAAAGAAGCCTAATGCTTGAGTTGTTAATTATTTAAAAACTCTCTGGACCTAGTAGTGAAATTTTCTTAATAGAGATTTTGTGGTATAGCAGTTTTCAAAATAAATTATGGCAAAAGGACACCCTATGCTTTTTTTCATTCCTATTGCAAGTTTTATACCAAAAACATATTGCGATATATATAATTATTGCCATCTTTCACAATACATATCGTGATATGAATTTTATGCCATATCGCACATTCCTAATGGAGACTTACGTTAGTGAGGTGGAGGACTTTGAGGTGGAGGACTTTTCACCCCCTCCCTCACCAGAAGCTGAGAGAGACTTGGAGCACAGCGGCCCTGAGCCTGGGCTAATAAATATACTGCTAACCTGAAAATGATATCGATCAGCGGTGCTTGTGCATTTATGTTACAGACTGTCAGTGAACGCACCGCGAGAGAGTGTGTGGCAAGCGCGCGGGTAATTGACAGAAAGGAAAAGTCCAGAGAACGGAGCAATGAAGGGTTGGGCTGTATGAGAAAGTGTATCGTGCGGTTTAAGCAATAAAGCGACGTCAGCTCCAAAACAGTATGTTTATTAAGCGTGCAGTGAAACATCACACTCACAATGCTAATGCTACGTTGCTATCGCTAATCCAACTCCCGATCTCTGCAGGGAAGTGGCTTGAACCACTTTTATACTCATGCATTAGAAGATGTGACGAAAGAGTGTAGAAGACACGTCACAGTGAAGAGTCGTTGACCAATAAGAAAATTAGGCTGCAGTTCCATAGTTCAACCCATAGGATTAGTGTAAACACATTTTTAGACCAAATATTGCTGATTTGAACAAATATGCACAAAACATGAAAATTAACACAGACATAGTGCTACACAACATTTTACACACATTCTAGGGAGTTTATCAAATAAAAAAGTTAATTTTGGGGTAAGTTCCTCTTTAAGATTAGGAAGGTCCAGCTGATGGTGTTCTAGAGAACACCTTGAAGGAGAAAGATGGTGTTAGGCCAAGTGACACAAGTTTTATGGAAAGTAAAATAGTTAAAATACACCCTTTTGGATGAACTGACATGCTAACGAGCGCAGCTAACGCGGAGCTAACAACAGCTAACGCGGGCAGCTTGCGGGCAGCTTGTTTGGATGGACGAAGGGAGCTAGCTCCCTTTATGTGAATGGAGATTGCTGTAGAGGAGGGAGACAATTCAACTGACTCCTTAACTGTGTTAGGATAGGCTAAGTGCTTGGTGACTGTACAGTACATTTATCTATTTATAAATAAATAAATAAAAAATATATATATTCATTCATTCAACCTTTATTTAGTCAGGTAAATCTTTTGAACCTCATGGGCTCATTTACGAAAGCGACCTGCTAAAACTAAAGAACAATGAACAGCAGTGATAGAATTTCATTAAACAATAAACAAACAAACAATAAACAATAGAAAACAAAAAGAAAAAAAACAAACAAATAAACAATAGAAAACAAAAAGAGAGAAAAAAAAACAAAAGATTTTTTTTTTTTTTTTTTTAACAAAGTATCAAAAAACTAGCAAAACATTATAAGGTAGACGTATAAAATCAAAGACAGGAACAAATCTGCATTGGTTTTTGCCAGGATTCCAACAGATTCTGAAAACCATTTAGGGAGGTCAGGGCCGAGAGCTTCAGATCTTTTTGTAAGATATTCCATGAAGCAGGAGCAGAGTAGGAGAAGGCCCTTTTTCCAAGTTCAGTCCTCACTGACGGAACACTGCAGGTAATCATGTCCTGAGAGCGCACACTGTAGCTGCACTCACGCAAAGACATGTAGGAGGAGATGTATGAGGGCAGTAGACCAAGAAGTGATTTAAAGATGAAAATGTACCAGTGGAAGAGTCTGCGTGAGGTTAATGATGTCCAGTTAACCAGTGAATACAGGGTGCAGTGGTGGGTACGATAATCACAACCAGTTATGAATCTTAGTGCACCATGATAGACCACATCCAACATCTGTACAGTATATTTTTAATAAATAGATCAATGTACAATACTGTACAGTCACCAAGTACTTAGCCTATCTGTTACGGGCCCCCCTTTGTGAGGAGAAGGAGAGTAACATGACAACCACAAAAATTCAGGAGTCCAAGTGAATGTTATAAAACAAGGGATTTATTTTACAGCCAACACAAAAAAATCCCTGGAGTCTCAAACTGTGGGGGAGAAAGGTGCCAAATCAGAGAAAACAATAAAACAAAACAGGGCCTAACTATAATCTAAGCTACATAAAATAAATAGAAAAGAAAACCTTATCTAACAAAAGTTTCATCAAAACTTACATGGGTGGCACCCACCTACTTACCTGGTGTATTTAACAGAAAAACACCTACGTGATGGAAATGTACAGGGTACTCCAAACTTACCTAGTCCTCTAACTCCCACCACAAACCTTACACAGAGCACCAACAATAGCCGTGTTTCCATCAAGGTTTCTAGGTGCGCATTTTGAAGTATCGCAGCAGAAAAGCTTAATGGAAACGGCAAAATGCGAGGTTACTTCCTGAAATGCGCCAAAAAGTTTATACGCTCGCTTGAGGTGGTTTTTGGGATGTTCGGAAATGAGCAGATGCGCACAACGACAGATGGAAACACATTTGCCGACTCGTGCTGCCGAAGCGAACATTCACGTCACGTGACTGATCAGCTGTTTCCGCTCCGGACAACATGTAACATCGCTAAAACTAGTTGGCATGACAGAATAAATACAACTTGCCCGATAGCAACACGTACCTGAAATATTCTCTCCATTTTGACGAGATGTGTGGCCGGGTTCTGTTTTCAACCGCTACTTCCTGTTTACTGTAGACATGCGCAGTGCTGACGTCTGACGTAATGACGCTGACGTCTGACGTAATGACGCTGTGCGTGGCTTGGTAGATGCGCTTCAAGCCAGCAGATGGAAACACTTCTGCTTCGCATTAATTTGTATTTACATATTTGCGAGATTAAAAAAATTAGCTCAAAAATCGAAATGAAAATGGATGGAAACACAGCTAATGAGACATGCATCAGCTAGGCCAGCCAGGTAGAGAGACTGCCTGCTGTTCCTCAGCTGGAGACTGCCTCTGTTCCTCAGGTGGACTGCTTATACAAGGCCTCCTTGGATGCTGATTGGCCCATGTGTGGAGAGGATCTAATCAAAAGGAGATTGACACCAGCTTGACACCAGCTTCCTTACTATCTGTGAAGAGACAAACACAAGGGCAGGAGAAAGAAAAACACAAACAGCCTGGCAGGCATGTAACACCTCCTCCCTTATGCCTCGTACCCACTGCCCCCTTTGTCGAGCGGCCGAAGCGGCCGGATAACACCGGTTTACATTCAAAGTCTATGGAGGAGACGCGTGGAGTCACGGCGAACAAGGAAGCGGCGAGATTCGAGTGATCGAAGCGGCGCGACGGCAGCCTGCACACGCACGCGCGCGTCGCCGTCGAGCCGCCGACGTCCCAAATGTTGATCTCTGGCGGCTCGACGCATCCGGCAAACAGTCGGGAGAGCCTCGCTATCTGATTACACAACCACAACGGGACTTTTTTCGGACTTTTTAAACTCACCGGATCGAGCCTCCAGGAATTGGACCCAAACTCCGGTAAGAAACGTGGCATTTTTACAGTTGCTGCTGACAGGCTGCTGTCCTCTCCAGTGTAGATCACCCCAAACATAAAAAAAAGTTTTAATCTCATCGAAGACCGTCGGAGGTGCAGTTAAAACAACAACTGAACCCGGAAAACAAGCCAGAGACCCCTCCCTCTGCTACCCCCTAGTGTACGTCATCAGACGGTGTTCAGTGGTTCAGTGGGACCGTGACCAGCGGCAAAAAGGGGACGGCAGGCGCGTTTCGAGTTGTGCAGTGGGTAGGAGGCATCAAAAGTCCAAACAAAAAGTTTAGAATGCTCAAAGTAAACTACAAGCCTAAAGTGCACGTGACAAAGTTTATGGCAGATCTTGAGGTTATACTCCTGAATGACAAATTAAAACATACACAAGGCCACTGGCCGTAACACCTCCCCCCTTAAAACCTAAACTCAAAAGTTTAGGAAACAAGAAAACTCAGACGAGCAGCCGCAGAGGGGGCGAGCGAGCAGCCGCAGAGGGATACAACGAGCAGCCGCAGAGGGGGACGAAGGGTAGTCGAGCAGCCGCAGAGGGGTAGTCGAGCAGCTATTGCTTTAGACCAGGGGTCACCAACACGGTGCCCGCGGGCACCAGGGTGCCCCCAAGGACCATTTGAGGTGCCCGCGGACCTGTTCTGAAAATAGCACAACTCACTTCTAAGCTGCATTTAAAATTTCATTTTATTCAGTTGTTATTCTTTTTTTGTATTTATATATCTTTTAAAATTTCTATCTTAAAAATATGTTCTTAAAAATATGTTTATTATACTTTTTTTTCCCCAAATAACGCTTTGTTATTTCCGAAGAGTTTATCAAACTGGTGCCCTTTGTATGACTCCGTACCCACTAAAGCTCTCAGTTTCGAAAAGGTTGGTGACCCCTGCTTTAGACTATGAAGAATTCTGCTCTTTTTGTTTTAAAGCCAAACAGTTGGCGATGAGGTGACCTGGTTTATGACAGTAAAAGCACTCCCTTACCTCACGTAAAGAAAGTGGCAGTTGCTTAGCTTCTGACTGAGTAGGGTCAGGTCTTTGTTGATGAATGTTCAAAACTTTATCTGCACAAGGTACAGACACAAATACATTCTTATGGGTCAACATAAACTCATCAGCTACAATAGCTGCTTTAGACAAAGAGGGCACCTTTTGCTCATTTAAGAAAACCACCATTCTCTCAGGCAACGTGTTCTTGAAGTCCTCCAACAGAATTAGTTGGCGAAGTGATTCAAAATTACCTTTAACCTCACTTGCAGCACACCATTTGTCAAAAAGTAGTCCCTTTTCACGTGCAAATCCCACATAGGTCTGGGCACTAGACTTTTTATGGTTCCTGAATTTTTGCCTGTACAATTTTTGCCTCAGGTACAATTTTTGCCTCAGGTACAAGTTCATAAGATTGACTTTTTCAGCATATCATATTTCATCCCATCCTCTGTTGATAGTGATGAAACAACCTCCTGTGCTTTACCTATGAGCTTGCACTGCAAGAGCACAGCCCACATCTCCTTTGGCCACTCTAGTGCTACAGCAATTCTCTCAAATGCATTGAAGTAAAAGTCCACTTCTGACTCCCTAAACACAGGTACTAAAGCAATATTCTTGCTAACATCAAACCTGTTTTTACCCAGCAGCCCTTGTGGAGAATCGGAGTATACAGGTGAACGAGGAAGTGATTTGCCACGTGAAAGCTTCATGGCTTCTACCTCAAGCTGTTTCAGTTTAATCTCTTTTTCAGCTTTGATTTCTAACTTGCGCATTTCAAGTTTGAGATCAAACTCAGCTTTTCTTACCAACTCCCTCTCCTGTGCCTCCAACTGTAGGCGAGCCAGCCGGACCTTGAGTCTGACCTTATCACTGGAGCCACTGGTTTCTGGTGACACGGGATCGAACCGTGGTAAAGTGGCAGGGGGCACCTGTGGGTCTGCCAGCCCCTTTGGGGGAGTTGCCATCACAGCCGCTCCTCCGTCTGTCAAAGGCGGGAGTCCTAGACCAACAGAAGGATTATCACAAACATTTACATCCATTTGGCCTGAAACCACAAGGACCTTAATTTCAACCAGTCTTTGAACAACAATGTTTTTAATTTCAGCTTTTGAAAAATGCTTTTTCACTGAAATGTCAAAATGTTCAGCCAGACATAACAAGTCGTCCTTACGACAGAGTTCCAGCTTTTCATGGCTAGGAGCCTGTACAAACTCTTCTAAGCTGAAGCTAATTTCTAAACAGACACAAGGATCTCAAATTATTGTGGATGTCTATAGCTCAGGGAAAATATCCCGGACAAGCCCCCACTTGTTACGGCCCCCCCCTTTGTGAGGAGAAGGAGAGTAACATGACAACCACAAAAATTCAGGAGTCCAAGTGAATGTTATAAAACAAGGGATTTATTTTACAGCCAACACAAAAAAATCCCTGGAGTCTCAAACTGTGGGGGAGAAAGGGACAGTTAGGTGGTGCCAAATCAGAGAAAACAATAAAACAAAACAGGGCCTAACTATAATCTAAACTACATAAAATAAATAGAAAAGAAAAGCCTTGCTAACCTTATGTAAAGGGGTTAAAGGGGGGGTCAGTTTAATACTGACCTCCTTTTTACCTTAATTAATTTACTTATTCAGATTGAATAGTAAATTCACGGATTCTCTTCTTTTTCAGTTTATTCAATATTTCTGTGATCTTTATGATGGATAAATAAACAGAGCCATTAAGTGACAAAGACGTTAACTTAGTTTGATATGTCAAAGAGACACTATCATTTATTTAAAATAAATCAACTAAATTAACACCATTACACTTGATTGACATGATTTCACTTTCTTTCAATTCAAATACGTCAGCACACTTAAATTTAACACAACAGACTTAAATATTGGATGTTAACATATTTAGTCTGTGGGCTCTTTTAGCTTAAAAATATAGTTTCCAGCTTAGGTTGAGAGGGAAAAGAAATAGGAGGAAAGAATTAAGAAGAACATTATCCTGAGCATGAGACCAGAGTGACACTTCCCATCAGACTTCTGCTAAAATCCAGGTACGTTTTGTAAACAGCTCCTTTACCTTTTGACGACAGCCCGGTAAGAGGGAAGACACCAGCCTTCAGATGCACAGAGTCCTTTAGTCTCAGCACGTCCAAAACTGGTTTTAGTTTACGTTTCAACGTCTCCTGGCTTCCGCGTTGGTCATCAGAGAATATGTCAGCTTCAGGCCTCTGACTTCAAGATAAACTTATTCCAGGAGGGAATAAACAAAGTTTTTGAGCTCGGCTTGTTCGAAGTAGACTCATAACAGCCTGTTATCAGTCCTTAGCTGAAGACGCCGGTCGTTAGCTCTTGACCACACGTGTCCAGCTCTTGGGAAAGTTCACATCTCTTTTGAAGTTCCCAGCAACTCACTGAAGCGTTTCAGCACAGCTTAGACTAGTACTTAAGGAAGGACCAGTCGAGGAGTTCATTTGTCTTATCAAACCCAAGGTTAACAAGCAGCAGCAGAGGGAGATTTGTTTAGGAACAGACAGAGAAAGCTGGAGCCTTGTTCAATGAAAAACAACTGATTAAACTGTCTTCTTATTTCTAAACAGAACAGTCGGGTCTCTGTGACCCGATATTTCCCTTTAACACAGCAGTGAAGACAGTAATTAACACATTTCAGAATAACACAGCATAAAAGCACATATCATGAAAATGAGAAAAGTTATTCTTGATTACATTAGAATAAAATCAAGATATAGAAATAGTCTCTTTTAGTGACTATATGTCCTCAGATTATAACTAATGGAATAATTGTGTTAAATGTCCTGCTTTACTGAGAGGTCAGTAAAGGTCATCACTGGACAGTTCAAAAGTACACAGGTGTCTTAAAAGTGGACAAGGTCATGTCCACTACATCTCCCCCCTTTTGGAAGCCATCGCCAGTCGTTGGGGATGGGGTCCAACACGAAAGGAAACCTTGAACTGTCTCTGATCTTGAAGTAATCCAGCAAGTGGAAAAGAAAAATCAAAAATTATAATCCCATAAAGTTTTGGAAATTTCATACTGTTCAGAGGTAATCCCATTGCGAAAAGCTTTTACTCCTTTGGAAAACAAAGTCTGTTAACTCCTGGAAAACAAAGTCTGCGATCCTTTGGGAAACAAAGTCTTATAATCCACAGCGGTAATTCCATAGCAGTAATTCCACAACGATTAGTTTTGTTGATTGATCAGCACCAATTGTTTTCATAATCAGCATGTAGAGGGGATCCCTCGATTGACGCAGAGGAGGCGACCCTTGGATGGAGGTTGAAGACCAAGCGTTGGAGCTGCAGGTCCCCACATCGAAGGTTGTTGGCTGGTTGGTCTCCAGTCAGTGCCACTCTGGTTCTATGTGTCATGCAATTATGTGGTTTTAGGTGGGCTTATGATTGGGATTTTACATTAGGCCCTACCTATATGCACCTGGTATGTAAGCTATCATGGTTTAGATCAGCTATAATTACCAATTAAGGGGTGGATCAATTCTGTAAATTAGATATAGGGATCTATACCTATAGAATTTTGGAGGGCTTCTGTAACGAAGGCCTCTAATTCCAAACTATTCCTCCATTCATTACTTAGTTTAGGTTAAACTAAAGTAGAAAAATGAAATATAGTTTGATCTAAATGTCTGTTGTCTTTTAGACGAACGACGTAGGATTTGGTGTACCTAATAAATTTTGAAGTCTATGGCGAGACTCATCAAAATGAATAGATAATCTAGAATAGAAACGATCGAATCGGTTCAATTTAGAAATCGTGAGGCCAGTGTAGTTTATGGTACCTTGAGTAGCTTTAAACTACATTGACTCTTCAACGGTTGAGATTTAACAAAACGAACTGCATGTTGGCATAGTTAGATCCATCTTATGCATTAATCAATGTTAATACAAAACCTTTTTTGGCTGGGAGTGTCCAGAACCACAACAATATCTCAAATAATGACAACAGTAATGACTAAACAACAAGGAAACAACGTTTCACTGCTTCGACACACTCTTGTCGTCAGATTCCAAAGTGCAACACACAAGAAAACAGGTCTCAACTTTATGACCGAGGTCAACTTAAATCTTGTGGATTTAAATGGTTGTTAAGATTAGTTTTTGTTGTGGGTGTTGGACTTAGCGTTTCTAAGTTCAAGTTGGACAATGCGACTTATAGGGTGGGAAATATGGTAGTTTAAACCTGATTAGTTTATTTACTAACTTGTGTTTGGACGACCTTATTATCCCATGAAGTCGGTGAGTTTGTGAGATCTTTGTCTTTTGTGGAGTCATTGAACGCCTTGTAAGGTTTGATCTGATTTCGATGTACCCATTTAGCAATTGGCTCTTTGCGGCCTTTGCTGATTTTGA
This sequence comes from Garcialebias charrua, assembly GCA_038048925.1. Lineage (NCBI taxonomy): Eukaryota > Metazoa > Chordata > Actinopteri > Cyprinodontiformes > Rivulidae > Garcialebias > Garcialebias charrua. Next base: position 21,874 of record JBBPBX010023765.1, on the reverse strand, counting down.
TTTCGTAGACGACTGAGGACACTTTGTCTGTTATCAGATGAGGTCCAGTCCACCTGGGCATTAGTTTGCGGGCGAGAGTTCCGGTCCCGGACTCTCCTTTCCCGGTTGCTGGGGCGAACGTATAGTACCAGACTCTGTCTCCCACTTGGAGTTCATTGTGAGAGGCCTTCTGGTCATAGTACGCCTTGCGTCCTTCAGCGGACCTTTCCAGGTTTTTCTGGGCGAAAGCAAAAGTGTTTCTGAGGTGTACATTCAAATCTTTCATGTATTGTTGTGTAGTGTAGGCTGTCGCCATGACGGCGTCGCCTGGTTGGTACAACAGGTGTAGAGGGAGAGTCATCTGTCGACCGGTCATCATCTCGAAGGGAGAGATGCCAGTTGATGTGTGTGGAGTGGCTCTTATGGCCATGAGGACCAGAGGGAGTTTCACATCCCAGTCCTTGTGGTTTGCAGCCACGTATTTCTTCAAAATACTCACCACAGTTCTGTTTGCTCTCTCAACTTGGCCTGAAGCCTGTGGGTGGTAGCCGACATGAAAGTTGGCCTTGACGCCTAGCGTCTTCCACAGTTCTTTCATCACTTCACCTGTGAAGTGTGTACCTTGGTCTGAGTTCACCCGAAGGGGAAGTCCAAACCTTGAGAATATATGATTCATTAACAACATAGCAGTTGTTTGTGCTGTGTCGTTAGGAGCTGGTAGGCATTCTACCCATTTGGTAAATGCACAGGTTACCGTGAGAAAATATTTATTTCCTCTAGAGCTCTTAGTGAGTGGTCCAACCCAGTCGATCTGGAGGTCAGACCATGGGAATGCAATGCCTCTGCTTTGCAGTGGTGCTCTGTGAAGTGGTCTGGTTGGCTGAAACTGGCCACAGACCACGCACCCTTCAATGTAGTCCTTGACATCCTTTTTCATTCCAGGCCAATAGGCAATTTGTTTTAATGCCGTCAGCGTGGCTTTATCTCCTTTGTGTCCTGCGGACGGGAGATCATGGGCATGAACTAACATCACCCCCCTTTGGTCATGGGGAACCACGAACACAGGTGAGGACGTTGGTCCATGAGCGAAAGTCAGGATGCCCTTGAGTAGTTTAAGCTGTTTGCGCAGCTGATAAAGGACTTTAAGGTCTGGATCGGAATCCAGTTCGTCTTTAGACGGAGTGTTCTTGTCCGGATCAGTCAGATACAGTATCATGGAGTTGATAGCAGGATCCGACTTCTGAAGTTGGATGATGTCAGGGTCAGTCAGTGCGGGTCGTACGGAGACTGCGTTGTCAGCAGGTTTGTCCGCGGCCTGTGCACGTGTGACTGCCATAACTCTGACTGAAGGTTGTGTTGGCAGAGTCTCGATTAACCAGGAGGGGTCGAAGGACCATAGAGGACCTTCGTCGGCTCCTTCTTTGGCTAAGGAGTCTGCAATGTCATTGTAGTGTTTGTCATCGCCAGGGACTCTAGAATGCCCTGGAACCTTCTTCCAGTAGATCTGTAAGTCATGTGATGTCACCAAGTGATCACACGCTATGAAAAGCTCTTTGTGTTTGACCACTTTTCTGTCGCTTGTTAGGAAACCGTTCTGTTTCCACACAGCGAGGTGACAAGCGAAACTCAAACGAGCATAGTTAGAGTCAGTGCAGATGACTAGCGTCTTGATGGAGCGTTCTACTACAATCTGGAGAGCTATTAGGATTCCTGCAATCTCAGCATACTGAGAAGTCTGAGATCCTAATTTGTAGCTGAAAGTTATCTGCTCTTGGCCTTGGAGGAGGACCCCTCCAACACCTGCTCTGCAGATCTTGTCGCGGAGGAATGAAGATCCATCCACGTACAATGTTGTCATATCTTTGCAGATATTGTCATCAAAGAAGTGGTGATTCGGGTCTTCAGTTACTGGGGTTTTTACCTCAACCGGCGGCTGGGTGGCTGGTACATCTTGTGTACACTTCTGGCAGATTGCCAAGTCCGTCCCCAGATGAGACTTCTTGTTCTGACCATAACGGATGTCTAGGTTAAAACTTTGAAGTGCCATGAGCCACGTTGCAACACGTGAGTTTGTCACCACACCATCTCTGATGCGTTCACTGTTAAGGAAGGTCACTGGCTGGTGTTGTGTTTCCACAATGATTTTCTGCCCACCAATGTAGCTGGAGAAATGTTTAACTGCCCACACTGTGGTCAGTAAAGCTTTCTCACAGTCTGAGAATCTCAATTCGGGGCCTGCCATCGTTTTGCTGGCGTAGGCTACTACACGTTTGTCTCTGTCGTGTATCTGGTATAGACCTGCACTTATGCAATGAGCTGAGAAGCCCACTTCCAAGTAAAACTCTTTGTTGTAGTCCGGGTAGACTAAACAAGGGGCTGACTTGATCCTGTTTATAAGAGCGTCCATAGCCTGCTGCTGTTTGTCAGTCCAGACAAATGGAACGTCTTTCTTAAGGAGTTCAGTCAGTGGCTTTGCAAGGTCTGCATAGTTCTCTATGAACTGGTTCGAGTAGTTACACACGCCAAGAAAACTTTGTAGTTCTTTGAGACTGGTGGGGACTTTGAGATTGTCAAGGCCTTGGGTGCGAGTCAGCTGTGGTTGTACTCCGTCTGGACCTACAAGTAGGCCAACGTAGTCCACCTTGGTTCTGCACCACTGGCACTTCGACAGTGATATTTTAGCACCAGCAGTTGTTAGCTGATTCAGAACGTGGTCGATCTCAGCCAAATGTGAGTCCAGTGTTGGCTGCCTCAAAAGGACATCGTCCACGTAGATCAGTGTTCCACGCTCGTGGGCGTCTGGACATGCTTTGTTCAAGAAGATGTTGAACTCTGCAGGTGAGTTAGCGTAGCCAAAGGGACACCTGTTAAAGGTGTATTGACGGCCACCAAAAGTGAAAGCTAGTTTGTACTGGTCCTCGGCGCGCACAGGGATGGTCCAAAAACCAGAGGCGACGTCGAGGGTCGAGAAGTACTTACCATTGGTGACCTTGGGCAGTTCCTGTTGGAGTTGCGTCATAGGCCATCTGGATAAGGGAACTTGTTTGTTTAGCTTTCGGTAGTCTATAGTGAGTCTCCACTTACCATTTGGTTTTAACACCGGCCATAAAGGCGCAGAGTAAGTGCTGTTACAGTATCGGATGATACCTTTTCCTAACAGGTCAGCAATGATTTCCCTGATAGGTTGATGTGCTGCCAGAGGAATCTTGTATTGTCTGACAAATGCAGGTGGAGCATCAGGCGGGGTTGGAATGCTCACTGTGTGGAGCGTGGTCAACCCACAATCCATCGAGTCAGTTGAGAATGATTTTTCATATTTTAGCAGAACTTTGCGAAGTTTGTCCCTGTCTTCATCAGTTTCCAAGGCGTCGGCCTGAGCGACCACCTGGTCTATCTGTGAAGCAAATGAGAGCGGTTCTTGTTCTCTGGGGAGCTCCAGTGAGTCCCCTTCAGTGTCATAAAACCTGTCAACAGGTAGTGCACTGTAAGTTTGAGGGCCTAGACTTTCTCCTTGGTTGAAACCGAACCTGTGGACAATGTCCCGGTCGGACTCAGTGGGGGAGAAAAGAGCTATGGCCTGTGTTGGTTTTGTGAACAAGACTCGCCCCGAATGATGACTTGGGATCAAGTTTTCTGGGAGTCCTCCCAGAAATGGAATGCTTAGTTCAAAATCATGAAAATCAGTAGAGATCAACCATCCTAGCTGTGAGCGCTTTGGGATCAGTACCTCTTCTGTGCTCGTGTTACACACAGCGACAGTCGTGGTTCTGCCGTCGAGGGTCACTTGGCATGTGGCCTCCATGGACAGTCCTAAGTTGAAAAACATAGGAGATGGTTGAAAGCATGCCTGTTTTGTTCTAATAGCCTGTCCTTTCATGATGTGAATCATCACCGGCTTGTTCATAACCTGAGGTGGCACCACAGTGTTATGGCTGTTAGCAACCTGGCAGACCTCTGGAATGGTCTGTCCAGCCTTAAGGTTCTCTGTGGTTAACACAGGAGAGTCCTTCGTGGCTGTATCTAGTGACCACAGTGCATTGTTGTTGACGTCCACTCGGACACCTAATCTTACCAAAATGTCGGAGCCTATGTAGGTTGCATGTGGTAAGTTCGGGACCACGAGGAACGGGTGATCCAGTTCTCGTTGGTTCCAGATTAGTTTAAGGTCAATGATCCCTTTAGCAGTCATTACCTGTTTATCGTTGGGGTCTAACGGGAAGCGGAAAGCCTTTTTGTTCATTCCGAGACCCAACTGTTTCTTAACCAAGGTTCCAAAGAAAGCTTGGCTGATCGCTGATTTCTCCGTCCAAGGGGACAGAACAGCATCATCGGTGTGGGATCCTTGAATCTCAACACCTTTGACTACCTGTGGTAGGTAGTGTTCGGTGAGTGCCAACTGTTTCAGCTCGCAGAGGGGGCTCTCTTGTTGGACCTCTACTGCCTCACCTGTAGTTGGAGGTTCACCCACAGGGATTGTGCTCTCGTCTGAGCATTCCCTTTTGCCTTCCGCGGTACCTGCCGTTAGACGGTCAGTGTTACTCTGTGTAGGCATATCGATCGGCAGTGGTTGACTCACTCTGGTCCACATTGTCTGATCGCCATAATCTATAACCGCGTCGAAGCGGTTTATAAAGTCTTGGCCAACCAAAAATGGGCATGAGTCAACGGTGGACACGTATACCGGGTGGTATAGTGTCGTCTCACCAATCTGCATGTGAACCATTGCTATAGCTGTTAGGGTTGTACTCGTCTCCGAGAGACCCTGCAAAACTATAGCACATTCTCTGAGGGGTATTTCCCTGTCAACACCGCTAGCGGCCAGCCGCAGCTCTTCTAACAGTGTGGGTGACATAACGGATATGTCTGCCCCACCATCCAAGAGGGCCTCTTTTCTGAGGATCCCTTCCAACGTGATGGACAGGTAAGCCTTCTTAGCGGGCCCCTTTCTGATAATGTCACACAGGAACTCACCAGGTTGTCTCCGACGTTTATCACGCCTACCCCTGACTGTGTGACCTTCATTTATCAGTACTGTTAGTGCAGACACACATGGGTCTGACTGTTCAGTTCGTGGCGAGCCACTTTCAACGGTGAGTGAGCTTTCCCCCCCTTTTTCTGACGAGGGGTGCTCAGGCTCCGTAACAATGAAGTCATGGTTACAGTCAACGTTCTGTTGACTGTCACATTCTGGACTGTCAACGATTCGACT
>JBBPBX010023765.1:0-11715 GCA_038048925.1 Garcialebias charrua | reverse complement strand
ATACATACATACATACATACATACATACATACATACATACATACATACATACATACATACATACATACATGCATGCATGCATGCATGCATGCATGCATGTGGTCCCCGACCTACAAGCACTCTTACTTACGAGGTTCCGGACTTACGAGCTGGCGAACGAGCAGTAAATTTGTAAAGAACATACAAAAAATACAGCACTTATTATGTGTTTTTAGATGAAAGTGTGTTAGCTAACCGTTTGGAAACAAGTTTCTGAGCATGTTTATGAACTAGTATGAACATTTGTGATGAAAAACGAGTGTTCGTAGTAGCGCTAGCATAAATTTTCCGACTTACGACCGAAAATCCGGACTTACGAGAACACGTGTTTCGTGTTCTGACGTACGAGATTTCGTAAGTAAGTAAGTAAGTAAAGTTTATTTATATAGCACTTTTCGCAGATAAAATCACAAAGTGCTGTACAACATATAAATAAAAGATTAAAATAAACAGAAGAATTACTGTAGTAACATCTGATTAATCAAAACAATAAGAACAGCTGATAAAAACAAGAACAATTGATAAAAACACTAAAATAAAAACATTTATCTAAAAGCTTGTCTGAATAAAAGTGTCTTAAGCTGCGTTTTAAAGGAATCAATAGAGACGGTCACACGAAGAGACAGGGGCAGGGCATTCCACAGCCGGGGGGCTACGGCCTGAAAGGAAAGGTCACCCCGAGTTTTAAACCGGGTCTTAGGGACCTGTAGAAGGTTCAGTGCTGAAGATCGAAGGGTGCGGGCTGGAGAATAGGGGATCAGCATTTCTGTGATGTACTGGGGGGCCTGTCCATTTAACGCTCTAAAAGTTAATACCAAAATTTTAAAATGAATTCTAAATTCAACAGGGAGCCAATGTAGATCATATAAAACCGGTGTGATGTGAGACCTTCTATTAGTTCCTGTTAAAAGCCTCGCAGCAGCGTTCTGGACCAACTGGACACGAGCGACAGCAGACTTATTAAAACAAGTAAAAAGGGAATTGCAGTAATCTAAACGAGAAGAGATAAAAACATGAATAATCATCTCCAGGTCAGGTTTGGATAACATTGCCCTCAGTTTAGAAATGTTCCTCAGGTGATAAAAGCAGTTTCTGACCAGAAGCTTTGAATGTTTGTCCAAAGACATTGACTGGTCGAACTGAACACCAAGGTTTCTGAGGCTCGGCTGAGAAGAGGAGCCCAGAGAACCGAGATGTTGTTTGATCCGAGGAACTTTCTGTTCAGGGGCAATGATCAGGGTTTCAGTCTTGGCAGAATTTAACTGAAGGCAGTTGTTGGCTAACCACACCTTAATATGGGACACACATTTTACTAGTTCATCTAACTTGTGTAATTCTGAATCATTGAAGGAGCAATAGAGTTGAATGTCGTCAGCATAGAAATTCGTGTTACGAGACAGTCGTAGGAACGGAACTCGCTCGTAAGTCGGGGGCTACCTGTATATATGTATATGTATATATATATATCTATATCTATAGATATATATATTAGGGGTGCACCAATTTCAATTTTCTGGCCGATCACCGATTTTTAGAAAGTCTGACCTACCGATTCCGATTTTCCGATACCGATTTTCAGGTGTGAAAAGGTCAAAATGTACCTTAAATTTTCCAATCTTACTTTATTGTAAACAAAGTTTAAAGGTTCAGTATGCAGTTTCTGTAGAACTGCAGCACTTAGAAATATTTTCAACAGGCAAAGCATTCTGATCCCTCCCCCTCAGAGCCATATGTGGCTCTGCCCCCTTGTGGTCTGTTGAATTTCAAATTCAAGCTCTGTTTTTATTGGCTGATTCAAATTCAAGCTCTGTTTTTATTGGCTGGTTACAAACTCTGTTTTTATTGGCTGGAAAATGGCGGGTCACCTTTTCTTTTTAGAAATGCTTATTTACCACCTGGAGAAGCAAGGGGACAATATTTTTTTTAATTTTTTTTCAGAGATTACCTGGCTAACATCAGTCTGTCAGGAGGTAGTGACAGAGTGAAGAAATATGTTCATAAAAAAAGCTACATACTGAAGCTTTAACCATAAAAAATCAGTTCATTTTACTCTTTCACTTGTTACATTTTAAATTAATTTTTATTTTCATTTAAACATTTAAAAAATAAAAAAAGATAATGCAGCATGTGTAACATTTTCAAGTCAGTGGGTAATAAGAAATAACACTCGCACAGGTAAGTTTGTCCTCACAGACTTATTCCAGTCACTTTTTCATTAGTGGCAGGTTTTTCTTGATGAACAAAAGCATTTCTGCTTTGTCACCAGACAGGCGACTTCTTTTCTCATCTACTACATGTCCAGCCAACTAAACAGGCGCTCGCTTTCAATGCTTGTGCATGGGGCAGAGAGATAGGTTCAGGCAAGATGAGGGAAACAATTTTCATTAATCCTCCAGTAGACCAATGGGTCCTGGCCCCTTTCGACAGGAAAGAAACAGGTAGTTCTGTACCTGCATAGCTGAAGGGCTGGTCAGCTGCTGCTCCTTTTCTATGTTCTCCTTTAAGATTTTGTCATGAACTGCAAACAGTAGACTACACCTTTTTGCTGCAGATTCATCTCAGGAGGTTCCACTGCAGAGAATGTTCCTGCAGCAGGTGTGCATCTGGTCCCCCTCTCTGCTGAGAAGTAGTGATTCTTGTACCTTGTTTTGCATAAACAAAGAAAGATGGGTCAATCATTGTGTTTTGTATACATTAAAAGTTTTTTTAAATTGCATGTAAATAAAGAAATGCATTTCTTTATTTACATGCAATTTTTTTTAAAAACATTTACCGGTACATTAAATTTAAAATAAACGTTTCTTGATAGAAATTTTCAATCAAGAAATGTTTATTTTAAATTTAATTTAAATGTTTCTTGAAATATAGTAGTAGGCTAAAAGTTACTTACCTTGGATCCAGAGCAGTAGCCAAGCTGTACAGGGGCTCATCATGCTCAATTTTGATGAATCTTCTCACAACAGCCTCCAGCAACGTAGTTTTGGCTTTACCCACACCACGGTCTGTGCTGGCTTGTCTCTCCAAAATCCGTTTGAGTGATGGCTGGGATTACAGTTTAGAGTATTTGATGACGTTCGAATTGTTCGTCAATCAACTGTACAATAAAACTTAACATGGACATTAAACTTACATCAGAAGTCCAGATGTCTGTTGTACAGCTGAGAGTATTTGGATTAGCTTTTAGCAGGCTGCGGGTGTCTCTCATAACGTGGCCGAACATCTCCGGTACTGAAACATCAGAAAAATATCTCCGCCTCGGCATATAATATCGTGCATCAAGCTTCTAAAACCTTTGTCCTCAACGACTGAAAAGGGCTGGTCGTCTAATGCCACGAACTCCATCACTTTCCTCGTGGTAAGCTTTGCTCTTTTCGTTGCTCATAAAAGCTAACAGCAGCTGTGAAAACCACCGACTGGCTCTTTGATAGCGCTAGCTTCTTTAGCTTAGCATTAGCTTGGTTGCTCGCTTCAAACGTTGCACACTTGGCTGCGTGGCGATTTCTTAAATAGCAAACAAGGGTTGTTGTATTAAAGGTTTTGGTTGTGGCTCCACCACGACTTACTTCGGCTTTACACAAGTTGAGATCTTTTGCTCATTTTAAAATAGTAGAACTTCCAAACAGACAACATGGCTGCTCCGGGTCGCCTGTATTGACCATAGACATACATTATATACAGGGAACCCCCGTGTTACGAACGAGATCGGGACCTAAGAACGGTTCGCAGCTCGATTCTGCCGTAGGTAGGGGGTGAAAATTATTTAAAAAAAAAAAAATTATTCATTCATTCATTCATTCAACCTTTATTTATCATGCTAACGGAGCGCGCGCACACATTTAAGCATGTACAGTAGTGTACTGTAATGTTAAACATTGCTATTCACATTTACAGAATAAATAAAAATATATTTTCTTACTTTGAGATGGTCAAAGCCGACATCTTAGGTTGCCATGCGTTGTTGTTGTCGGGCAGAGCAGCGCGGCGGCCGGGAGCAAACCACGGGAGCTGCTCGAGGCCTGTGTTAGCTCTCGAGGCCTGTGTTAGCTTCTGCTAGCCAGGCCATGACCTGGTGTTGGAGGGACGGTGCGGCGCTATCGGCGATCAATCTGCAGCTGCTGCTCCAGTCTGAGACGTCCATAGAGCTCACAGAGCGATTCCAGATAGTAATTAATCCATATGAGGTGATCTTGATCAACCAGTCTTCCAAAACCCGTCTGCTGTAGCCGTGACTGACCTAAGATGGCCGCCCTCCGGTGACTGAAGACCTTCTTCCTGTTATGACCGGAAGTTGCACAATTATTGCGCAATCATGCACAATTATTGCGCAATCATGACAAAAATGATCAGAAATGATCATTTTTATCATAATTATTATTTATAAAGCCTTTAAAACAACCACAGCTGCAACAAAGTGCTGTACACATGAAATTAAGAACATTTAAACAAAACAAAAAATATATATATATATTTTTTTTTAATACAGTAATGTCATATTTTTATTAAATATGATACGTTCGTAGGTCCGGGACGCCGTAGGTCGATGGAGTCGTAGGTAGGGGGTCACCTGTATAGATATCTATGGTGTTGACTGTGTACTTGGGTGCATGTGCAGACGTGACCCTAGGGGGCGCTCGTATGTCAAAAATTTGTAAGTAGGATCACATAGTAAAAAAAAAAATATAATATATATATATATATATATATATTTTTTTTTTTTACTTTTTTTTTTTTTTTTTAAATAAATGAATACATGTACAGTACTGGACAGTCACCAAGCACTTAGCCTATCCTAACACAGTTTTTAAAGATGAAGGAATAAGTTGAATTGTTTCCCTTTCACATAAAGGGAGCTAGCTCCCTTTATGGGAATGGAGCCTGTAGGGAGGAAGGAGACAATTCAACTGACTCCTTCACCTTTAAAAACTGTTAGGATAGGCTAAGTGCTTGGTGACCAGTGATGGGAATAACGGAGTTACAAATAAACGGCGTTACAAACGGAGTTATTTTTTCATTAACGGGTAATCTAAGTAGTTACTAAGTCTATCGTTACAACGCCGTTACCGTTACTTCCACTAAATGGGGGTGCGGTACTTTCTCTTCCGCGCGCTGGCTGTTTGTTTACTTTTTTTCCTTGGTGAGGGAGAGGAGTATACTGTATATGGAGAGGAGGGAGCAGAGGGGAGGAGGGGAGGGAGGGTAGGAGGTAGCAGAGCAGAGGGGAGGGAGGGGCGAAACAAAAGGATGATGCTGATTGGCTAAGTTAGAGTGTCAGGTAGAGGTCAGCCAATCAGAGGTTTTGTTGTTCAGCTCACACACGCTGCAGCTTCAAATCTGCAGAAGTCCGGCAGCAATGGCGAGTCTGGAGGGAAAGTTGGCGTTTTCAAATTGGAAATACAGAAACTACTTTACTCTCCTTGAGGTAAAAGGCAAGAACGTGCATGTGAAGTGTACATTATGCCCCGGAGCGAAGTGTACGTCCGTCGTAATCTGATCTGATGAAGCATCTCTCACAACTGCAGGTAATTCAGATTTTCAGTACTGTTTTAAAAGTACTTCATATTGTTAAAACGGTTCTTTTGTTTTTAAGAAAATACTTGAAGAACCAGTTGTGTGAGGGTTTGATTTTATTTTACACTACAGAGTTAAAGCACTTGTTTTAACTGTTTACTTTTATTTATAAGAAAACACTTGAACAGTACAGTGTGTACATAGAGCTTAAAACACAATTGTTATATTATTTTGTTAAACTGTATTTTGTAATGAAGAAAACACTTGAAGTATAGTATGTCAACCAGTCATGTTCTGTTGAGGTGCAGTAAGTAGCAATTCTACTTTAAATTTGTAGTTATATCTCAACTTAAACCAACCGAACAAACAATAGTTACTTTCCCTGGTAACTAATTACTTTTATAGGGGAGTAATTCAGTTACTAACTCAGTTACTGTTTGGAAGAAGTAACTAGTAACTATAATTAATTACTTTTTTTAAGTAATGTTCCCAACACTGTTGGTGACTGTACAGTACTGTACATTTATCTATTTATTAAAAATATACAGTACTGTATATACAGTATTTTTATTTTTTAATTGTTTTTTATTTATAAATAGATAAATGTACAGTACTGTACAGTCACCAAGCACTTAGCCTATCCTAACACAGTTAAGGAGTCAGTTGAATTGTCTCCCTCCTCCCTGCAGGCTCCATTCCCATAAAGGGAGCTAGCTCCCTTTATGTGAAAGGGAGACAATTCAACTCACTCCTTCATCTTTAAAAACTGTGTTAGGATAGGCTAAGTGCTTGGTGACTGTACAGTACTGTACATGTATTCATTTATTAAATTATTTTTTATTTTTTATTTTTTTATGAGATGCATACTCGTAAGTCCGGGACCTCGTAAGTAAGAGCGCTCGTAAGTCGGGGACTACCTGTAATGTTACCTGATTTTAGTCTTTCATTGAAGGAAGTATTAAACACGTAATTTATTGGAAGAGCTGTAGATTTTGACCAATTTATAGAATAATCAGAAACTTTTGAGAACAAGTTTATTAATTCGATAAAATTAGATATTGAGTTTTCTGAGTTCTGAAGAAAAAGTAAAACATCGTCAGCATAAAGACTAATTTTATGTTCTATATTTTTACACTGTATGCCTTTAATATCAACACTTTGTTTGATTGCTGCTGCTAAAGGTTCCCTAAAAATAGCAAATCGTGCTGGTGAAAGTGGGTATCCTTGCCTGGTACCCCTCTGTAAACAGAAGCTTGAGGACATTTGATTATTTGTCCTGACACACGCTGTAGGTGAGTCATATAATATTTTATCCAATTAATGAAATAGTTCCCAAATCCAAATTTAATTAAGGTAGCAAATAAAAAGTTCCAATTTACTCTATCAAATGCTTTTTCTGTTTCTAAAGACAAAATAGCTGTTTCAATATTTTTACTATATGAATACTCTATTAAATTATATAATCTGCGAGTGTTTGTGGTCGAGTGTCTTCCTTTTATGAATCCAGTTTGGTCTGGATGAATAATGAGAGGAGTTATCTTCTCTAATCTTTTAGATAAGACTTTACAGATTATTTTAACATTGACATTAATGAGAGAGATTGGACGATAACTGGTAGGTAATACTGGGTCTTTGTCTGGTTTTAATAGGAAACTAATACAGGTAGTCCCCGACTTACGAGCGAGTTCCGTTACAACGAGGTGCTCGTAAGACGAAAATTCGTAAGTTGGAACACGAAGCACATGTTCTCGTAAGTCCGGATTTTCGCTCGTAAGTTGGAACGGTTTTGCTAGCGCGACTACGAACACTCGTTTTTCATCGAAAAACTGCTTATGAGTGCATAAAAATGATCGGAAACGTGTGTCCACATGTTTAGCTAACGAACTGTGGTGAAAAAACACAGAAAAACTCGGTATTTTTTGCGTTTTTTCCAAAAATTCGCCAGCTCGTAAGTCCGGAACCTCGTAAGTAAGAGCGCTCGTAAGTCGGGGACTACCTGTATTGGTTGAATTCATATGTGTTGTAAGCCTGCCATTTTCTTCTGACTCAAGTAACATTCTGTAAAATATTGGTTCCATTATGTCCCAGAATTTTTTATAGAATTCTGCCGGATAGCCACCTGGACCTGGAGATTTCTTATTACTGTAGACATGGTTTTAGTGGCTTCACGAGTTTATCTGATCTTAATGGTGAGTCTAGTTTGGATGATTTACTAATATTTAGTTTTGGAAGTATTACACTCTCCAAGAATTGATTAATATCCTGATCTGATGGATTTATTTGTGGAGTGTATAGAGTTTTATAGAAATCTTTAAAAACATTGTTTACTTTTCCCTCATCATAAATTATGTTTCCATTTGTATATTTAATACGTATATAGACGTTTTTTCTTTGTTTACTTTGTGTTGGTTCGTTAAAAAGCTCCCTGATTTATTACTGTGTTCAAAATTTTCTAATCAAAGTCTTTGTATTAAGAATTTGTTTTTCTTGTCAATAAATTCATTTAGTTCTAATTTTAACTTGCATAGTTTTTGCTGTGTTTCCTCTCCTTGTAAACCTTCTAATAATTTGATTGATTTTTCTAATTCCTCAATACGTTTATTTTTTTTTATTTGTTGAATAGCTTATTATTTAACCTCTCATAACTGTTTTCCCAGCCTCCCAGGGTGTACATGCTGATGTTCCTGGCAATTCATTAAACTCTAAATAAGATGTCCATTCTTTTTTAAAATATTGTATAAATTCTTCATCTTTAAGCAGTGATGTATTTATTCTCCAGTTTATATTTTTTGGGGTTTCTTTCTTATTAGCTAAATTTAAAGTAACTGGTGCATGATCACTGACAGCAATAGGGTGTATCTTAATGTCTGAAATGTTGGTCAGCAATGAGTTGCTGATTATGAAATAATCTAGACAAGAATAAGAGTGATACACATGTGAAAAGAAAGAATATTCTTTGCTATTAGGGTGAAAAGAATGCCATGTATCGCAGAGTCCATAATCACTCATGTACTGTTTAACTATATTTATGGATTGCCAACTGCGTTGAGCTCCTACTGCATTCAGCCTGTCTATTTTATCAGCTAGACCAAAGTTAAGATCAACTCCCATTACCAGTGAGCAATCCATGTGATTGATAGGGTAGAAAAAATATCATGAAAAAAAGTGGCGTCATCCACATTTGCTCCATATATACTAACAAAACAATATATTTTGGCTAAGTATGGATAATTTTAATATTATATATCTACCGTGTGGGTCTATAACTGTGTCTAATACTGTGAAGTTAACATTTTTATGTATTAATATTGCTACACCTCTTTGTCTTGAATTATAACAGGCTTAAAATACATTAGGAAACTCAGGGTTTTAGCTCATCCACAGTTGAGGGTAATTTATGAATTTCTTGAGTAATACAACATCTGCCTTTAATCTTTTAATCTGGTTAAAGATTCTATATTTTTTATGTTGGTTACCGGCTCCTTTAATATTCCATGTGACAAACCTTAAGGTACCCATACCTGTTCTTGTGACAACATAGTTAAACCACACCCATCATCACACATATCAACAATAATAAAACACCCAGGCAACAACATAATCCTTGAGATTGATTATTTATCATTTAAAAATAATCTAAGTGTTGTTTTTGACGATAAATCAGGGATGTATTCCTTTGTCGTGTTTTTGTGTGAGTAGATATGAGTGTATACAGTATAAGCCTTTGTGCTTGTACGTTAAAAAATATTGAGTCAAAAAATACAGACAAAAAAGAAATCATATTGAACACGAGAAGATAACAGATAGAAGAAAAAAAATAAAAAAGAACACCCTACCACATTAATTAACATGCCACCATGTACCACCAATGTCTGTGTAACCCACCAATCGAGCTGTGCTTAAAAATTACATATATCTGCTAAGTAATATTATATATAAAATCATTCTTACCTTAATGATGACTAATAGAGCCAAGGTTTTAATTCCATCCAACCCCATATATTGGCAAAGAGATTAAAAGAATGTAATGTGGATATATCCCTGATTGTGTGGCTAATTGATTTTTTAACAAACAGGTCACAACGGGTCAAAATAAATGGCACATTGTCCGATGCTGTGGTGTCCTCCACAGGTGCACCTCAGGGTTGCATTTTATCACCCTTGTTGTTTGTTCTTTATACGAACACGTGCCAAAGTCTTCATGTGAATCATCACATTATAAAGTTTGCTGATGACTCAGTTATTGTGTCTCTGTTAAATGGAAATGTTCCGACAGGCCATGATAATGTTCTGCAGGACTTTTTGGTGTGGTGCCAGTCATCCTTCCTGCACATAAATGCATCAAAAACTAAAGTGATGAGCATAGACTTCAGGAAGTCCTCTGCCCCTCTCCCTCCTGTTACCATAAATGGTCAGGTAGTGGAAGAGGTGAAACAATACAAATATCTGGGCGTAATGATGGACAATAAATTAACATTTGAGTCCCAGTCAGATGCAATCTGTCGGAAAGCCCACCAAAGGATGCATTTCCTCAGGAAGCTAAGGAGTTTAAATATTGATTGCATTTTTATGAAAATGTTTTACAGCTGTTTTATTGAATCTGTTCTGACTTTTTCATTTCTCTGCTGGTTTGGGATGTTGAACTTGAAAAACCGTAATCGCTTACAGGGTGTCATCAAAGAATGCGGGAAAATAATAGGGACTCAAATGAACAACATCATGGATCTATTTAAATCAAGATCTACATCAAAAGCTAAAAAAATTTTGGCAGATCCCACTCATCCTCTACATGCTCAGTTCAATCTTTTGCCTTCAGGCAGAAGATATGGCCTACCTAAATGCAGAACGAACAGATTAAAAAACTCCTTCATCCCCTCAGCTATTGGATTTTTAAACAAAAACTAGGTTTTAAGCTTATCTCCTTTTACATATTTTTATCTTGGAAATCTTAACTTCATGTTTTTAAGGATGAATAGTTTGCTTTTTTATGCTGTACCTTTTTAGTAATGTTTTATGTATTTTGTTTTGATGGTACTTTTTATTCTGTTTTATAGCTGTATGAATGTGCTGGCTGTCTCACCACCTCTACCTGTTGTAGATTAATTGCCCCTTGGGGACCTAATAAAGTGAACTTAAACTTGAGTAACCGCTAGATCTCTAAACAGCTGACCATTGATGTAAAGTGTTTGTCTACCAAAATTGTAGCTCTTCTGCCTTTGTTTATATTTTTCTTTCTAATCTGCAACAGAACGCACCTTCTACTCAAAATTTCTGCAGGAAATTGATCATTTATACTGAAGTTCGTGTCACGCAGTTCCCTACCTCTGCTTTTGATCTGTACTTTTTGTTTATAATGCTCAAATTTGGCTACAATCGGCTGCGGCCTATTGTTCCCAGTTTTCTTACCTCCGAGACGGTGAACTCGGTGAAAAGTGATGGAATTAACCATGTCACACGGCAACTTCAGATGGTTCTGAATGAGATCACGGACCGAGGCCTCAACGTCTTCATCTGTCCGCACCTAGATTCCGGAGAAGACAAGGTTTTCCCGCATGCTTCGGGATTGTATATCCAAGATCGATTCCTTTATTTTTCTATTATTACCGGACAGCTGCAACACTTCTTCGGTGAGTGTTTTTACTGTTCCCCTCAGCTGCTGGTTTTCGCTAGCGAGTGATGCTACCTGTTGTTGACTAAATTCCAGAGACTCTCTCAAGCCTTGGAATTCCTTATGTAACACTTCTACCAGTGCTAGATGGGCGTCCAAGCTAGTTAATTTACGGTCAATCGACTCCAGGATCTCCGTAAAGCACGAACTATCATTAGACAGTGAATAAGCACTATCTGAGCTACCCTGTCTGTGCCGCTTAGCATTGGGGTTGTTAGCTTGATCGCTAGCAGCAGCACCGGATGTAGCATTAGGGTTACCCATGACGACACTTTAAAAATACTCGTCAACAAACAATTCTAGAATTTCCAAAGTTTCCTCTTCCAGCTTGTTTGATGAAATGAAAAGGTCAGTTAATAATAAGTAATATTTAGGACTTTTAAATAATATTACATTTAATTAAATCATTTTTTAAATAAATATTATTTAATTAAATAGTTTTTTATTTATATAAATATGGACTTACCAAAGTTTTATCATACTCACGCAGTTTTTTTCTC